>JANBPU010000079.1:0-68455 GCA_027575805.1 Mycoemilia scoparia | reverse complement strand
AACTACCAATTACCCTCACCCTAACCCTTCTAACCTCTAACCTCTAACCTTTTTGATTATGCTTTATATAATAATTTGTTGTGAAAATAATTAATATATTAATAAAAGGCATAATAATCAATAATTAGAGCAAATTTGAAGATGAAAATGCATTATTATGGGTCATTGGAAATTAAAAAAATTACTAATATTATTATGGGTTTTCTTGGGGGTTCTATACTAAACATCAGCCTATAAGGGATGTTAATTCACTGATAGGCTGTGATTAGCTATATAATCATTGGCCACCAAAAGATATCTTTCAAAAATTATCACCCTGTATGGATGTAATGTTTAAACCTAGTAATGATAAACTTAAAAACTTCCTTCTTGTAATTATTTTATATATAACTAGTGCAGAAAACCACTGTTTGCAACGAGTGCTAAATGTCAACGTCAATAGGGAATGTAAGCCAAAGCAGCTTAGATCCAGAAGAAAGAATAAATTTCCAAGAGCTGACAAATTGTACAAATTTAGACGGCACTAGCATATGCCAAAGTTTGGCACCAAGTCGATGCTAAAGGTCAGGTTTTAGGGAGACTTAGTACCCAGATTGCAAAGACTTTGATGGGAAAACATAAACCAATATATAACCCGGCATGTAAGTTCTTACATAACAATATACCTGGCGGTAAATTGTACATATTTCCATACCAATACAATACTTTCTGCTGTAGCTGATTGTGGGGATTATGTCGTTGTAATAAATGCCAAACAAATTGAAATTTCGGGCAGGAAAAGAACGCAAAAATTGTACCGTCACCACACAGGCCATCCAGGAGGACTTAAGGAGATTCCATTCAATATCATGATGGAAAATAAGCCAGAGAAAGTAAGGTCGCTTTATACTCCTTAATGAGTCTTTACACTGAGTGCGCAGGCAAGCATTAAGCTTATATATCGAGCATATACATTTATTTATTCACATGTGTATTTGGACATAGGTCATCGAAAGAGCAGTGTCAGGAATGCTACCAAAAAATCGGCTTCGTAAAAAGATGATGAGCCGCCTGTTCATCTTTACTGATAATGACCATCCATATGTAAAAAACATATATACGCAATATGACAACAAGATCCCATTGCCTCCTCAGGCAATTGCTGCCTCAGAAAGCAAAGATTAGACTAGGCTGTATCAAAATCTGACATACATGGTCCACGCAATAGTTCTGAAATGCGTTATGACACCAAAAATATCCCCTATAGTGCTGCTTAAGGCTAGATATTTCTCTACAGCGTTTGATATTTTAGTTACATTCAATAAAGAGAAAGCCAAGCATATATAAATAAAACTAACAAATAATCTATTCGATATCCATTTGCTTTTCTGTGTTTGCGATCTTTTGAACTTGCTGTGTGGTCTTGATTGTAGGTGTAGATATAAGGTTGATGTTCGTCTGGATATCCTTGATGTTTTGTGCTCTCTCCTTTTCCTGGTTTCCAGCCATGCGCTGTTTGTAGAATGCGCGTTCGCGTCTCGCATGCACTTCCTGGACACGCTTCATGGTCTTTATTGTAGTCTGCATAAGGTCGCGGTCGTATCGGACAGGGACATTTCTTCTCTTTTCAAATTCAAAGGTAGAATCCTAAGGCAGAAAGACATGATTATGTTGAGCCGGCTGCAAACAATAAAATCAAGAAATTTCGTAGAAGCTAAGCTAAGCTAAGCTAAGCTAAGCATAGGTGTACACTTACAATTGCCATTTCTTTTCCTGCGGCCTTGCGGAAGGCCTTTGTCCAGCGGACCTTTCGTGGGTTTCTCTTCATTTTAAAGTTTCTGTGGCACTTTGAGCGGCAAAACCTAAAAGCCTGCAAAGATACATATATATTCAAAATGAGTCCAGTAAAGACCGAGGCTTTAGGGTGAATGTAGAAGAAATATGTCTGAACCTACCTTTCCGTCGTTTCGAACAAACATGGTGCCATGTCCAGGGTAAACATTCGAGGAGCAAAAATAGCACTTTTCAATTCTCATTGTGGTTAATTATGGATATATGTGTGAGCGCATAAAAGGTAAAAGTTTTGTAGGAAAAAGAAAAAATAAAATCGATCAATCCTATTAAAACTAGGGTGTAATTTTCACTGGCAAAATTGACTTGATTAAAAAGCAGAAGTATGGGTGGATTTGGTCTGTGATCACTGGCGAAGCTCCTATGCAAAAGCCCACACACTGCAACTTGACAACATAAGGTATGGCTATTAACATGCATACATATGTGGCTAGATACGTTTGCCATCCACTTGGCGGATACTTCGACAGCCATAGAACCCTACTTATTCTGGGGCCGACATAGGGAATGGGATCAGTTATACACATGAGAACTCCCAGGTGACAATAAATAGCTTGCTTGCTGAGGAATATCTAAAAATTCGAGAGAAATGCTTAGGGAGTACTACTAGAAACAAGCGGATATACATTTGGTGGTACAATGTAGCTATGCTCGCTTGAGAATCCATAAGTGATTGGCTTTCAGTAAAGATAAACGAAATCCAGGAATCATCAGCTATTACAGAGCCACACATCTTGAAAAGCGCTTCAATGCCATGCCCAGTGACGATAACTCTTACAACTATTATATACCCTTGAGAGGGCGAATAAATAGACGGTCACTGATTGATTTATTGATAAAAATGTCTATAGAGCTGTAGCTAAATTGCCACAGCAGTCCAAGTTAAGCTGCCTAATTCTAAGCAACGACATCTCCCTTAGCGTATTTTTCTAGCTGTGTGGCGAGATCGGCCTCTGTTTTGGGGACCTATAAAAGCATCAATAGGTAAATTAGACGCAGCCTGTTAGCGAGGACCTCTCTTCATAAAAATATACACTGGTAAGTCAATGGTACAAAACTCTACGCACGCTGGGCTCCTTTGGGGGGTTGAAGGATTTGACGGCGATGTCACTCTTGTTAGCCTATATAATGTCATCGTACTTTGTATGTAATAATATGTTTCTCGTTTTTGGACACAAAAATTAAACCCCATGCTGCTGCTTACCGAAGCCTCGGGCTTGTAGGAACGAATTTCTTTGACATAAAGATCTCTAAGGAAGTCTGTATTAATATAAAAGCGTATAAATTAAATGGGACATTTGGCATGCCTCTCAATTTTAATCGCACATTTGAATTACACTTTACCTTTATTTACAGAAGAAGAAGTAAGATTGCGAGTGGCACGGGCAGCCTAAAGACATGAACAGAGCCAAAAGGGTTGTAATTTTGCATCAATTTGGGCTCATTCTACTGCAAAGTCGGAAAATTACCTGCATGCGAACAGCAGAGAATAGCATTTTTCTGGATTTATATTCGATTCACGAGCGCGTGTTTGTATATATAAATAACGAGTACAAATGAATTGAGTCCTAAAGCGGCTGTTTATTAAGAGCGCTTGATGGTTTTGAGCCTCTCGTTGAGCGATAAGTCTTTGACCGCCCTGATGATTTAATCTTCTGATAAGCAGCCCTTCATCCTTGGCTCTTAGTCATATGTAAACTCATCCAAGCCTGGCAACTTTGCCCATAACCTCCTCAATGACCTTGCTGGTAAATATTATATGGTCAAGATCTAAGGTATCTACCATCAGTCTAAATATACTATTATGCAAACATTCTCTATATGATCATATATCACAGGGTATTAGGCAAAATGTGTCCTCAGGAGTTACATATAGAATAGCTGGTGATTGGGCCAAAATACGAATGCCCATTTCTGTCTACAATATGCTTGATTCCAAGTGGAGCCTTACCATATGAGTGATTATTTTCGAAGGGCTAAGCTTTACTAATTTCAACTTGCATACTAGTTACCATATATTTTCATTGATAATACTAGTTTAGCCCTTCAAAAATAACTACCCATATGTATAGATTTCATATTCTGTTAGCGGCTAGAGAAGACCCCTATAAAGGTATGGTCATAGCGAATTCGTTGTTTAGCATCACAGAAAACAGGATTCCCCTTTTGGCTGCTTGGACTTCTGATATTCTCTGTATAATATCCATACAATACTTGCTCCGCAATCATTACGTAAACAGTAAACTCTTTACAAAAAGGTAGGTATGGAACATTATTATTTATAAAGTATCTGTGTCCCCATTTCATCGAGGTTCTCTATTGTCTACCAGGAGTTGAGATCCAGCTACGCCGTAGATGTGGATAAACATTGCACACATATATGAATACATATATGACAGGCCTGACCGAATAAAGCAAACAGCGACAATCAAAATGGTTGTTGGGCATGCGAGGCAACCCAGCTAAAGTTAAAAGCATGCTGGCTGGAATGATGGCTTTGAACAGAAATCTGAAGACGGCATGGATGCTACATCCCAGCCTAATGATGTCAAGTAAAAGGCAAATGTGACTTGCAACAATCCCAGCCACCCTTTCCACAGGCGATGCTCACAGCGCAGCATACACCAGCCTGGATCCAGGCCAGGAATCCCGTTTTAAAACCGAAACACAGATGAGAGACGCTACAACACACGTGTGGCTCTTGTGCTGGAGTTTGGCCAAACAGGATACGGTGCGAAGTGGTGTGTTTGGGCGTCTTGTTGGCAAATGAACGCAGACTCTTTTGGAACTGAAGGCTGGCAATCTCTCTTTAGGCTGCTTTGACAAAGATCTCCCTCCATCTGCAAAGAAGGCCATGAGCATTGTTGTCGGTATTGACTTGTGCAGTACGATATTTATACGTCTAGAGCGGGTCGCTTTCGTGACCGTGCATGAACCAGAGGCGTCGGCTTTGCAAATGGGACGGTGTAGTGGGCCACGCCAAGGTCACATAGTATTATTTGCAAGCGCCTGAAAGGTGACTCTTTGTGGTTTGGTTTAGTTATAAACATGCCTGTGGTTGCCAACAGAGAGAGGGCATTTTGCCATGTAATTTCTTTTTATACTTTTTATTATTTTCTATTGCACTATCCTTCAGGACTCCTGCTTTAGCCAAAAGAACATCTATAAATATGAAACTTTTGTGTCTTTTTAATGCCATGTGGATGTCAGTGCTGGTGGCACCCATAGCAATCGTGGTGGCAGATGTCATAGTAACAGCGCCGTCGAAAGGAGCTTGGCCCATCCAGGGATCGAATTTTGATATTAACTGGAAATTCGCCCAAGAGGACACCGCGAAGTACAACATAACACACATATTTGTTCAGAATGATGGTGCTATGCCACCAGTGAACAGAGAGATCGGGAGCGGCCCATTTTCCGTTTTCAGCAGCTTTCTCTGGAAGGTCCCAGAGGATTGGGATGGCGTGGGCTGGACTGTCGTTTTGCGAAATAGCTCTGATCCTGGCGCTGCTCCTTTTGCTGTCAGCGACAAGTTTGCAATTGTAAAAATGGTCAACAGTACTATTGTCCCCCCAGAGACGAGCCCAGGCAGCAGCAGCAGCAGTAGCTCGAGTAGCTCATCGGCCAGCGCTTCAAGTGAGATTTTTATTCCCTCTGACGAGGAATCCAGCGCCTCCATAAACACCTTCTCTTGCTTTTACCCCCCACTTTTCTTTGTTGCTCTCGCATCTAATCTTTGTTTATAGCCTACACCCATCCCTTTCATAATTTACGTTGTCCTTTAAAAAGCCAGTTTATACAAAACCCCTGCTACTTGACAAAGATTTGTGTTGAAAAGAGCCAGTGAGCACATTTATGTACTTTGATTTTGAGACTTGGTCTCTTTATTATCTCTTTCAGCTTTGGCCATCTGGCAGGCTTTTACGTTGCATACCTAAATGGCAAGTTCTCCATCAAAAGGAAACAGACTGGTGCCCTCATACATTCCCCGCAAGTCGGCCCATAGCCCATACACTTCAGCTGGAGACTGAAGGATTATTGGTCATTATCCAGGGTATTCTTCTGGTACACTTTTAAAGGAGATTCTGTCAAATGCGCAAGAAATCAGGATAGCCAGTGCCACATCCTGCTTTTGGCATTAAATTACAAACCCTTGTTTGTTTGAAAAGGAGCAACTACTGATTATTCATGCTCCCATTTTTGGGCAAAAGCCGTACAAAGAGCCAGCACAGTGCTATCCTATCAATTTTGGCATGAAGTTGGTCTATTTTGAAGTGGAATATTTCTGGCCACATACTCGGCCTTTGTTTATAAACCATGCCTCTCCCTCAAAGGCAGATAGGCTTTTCTTATTCTTGTTTCCTACTGTTTATTTACTCTATAAAATACTGCCTTAAGGCCATCTACCATCAATATTTGTTTCTAATCCCATACACACCAGAGCCTTCCCCTCATGTTCAAGCTATCTTTGATTGCGTCTGCCCTTGTGGCATCGTTGTCCTTTGTTAACGGTAAGAACCAGTCAGTGTCCAAGTAGAGGATACGCACATATAAACCCTTACTCATGCTTGTCCTACAACACCCACCACTTTGCTAAACTGATACTATAGGTGAGCTCGTGATAACACAGCCTACATCGAAGAACTACGCTGTTGTTAATGACACCTTCCCCATAAAATGGAGCTATAATGACGGTGACCTCGATAAGCTTCCCAAGACCGTCTGTGTCAAACTGTCAAACAAAAACGGAAAGCCATACACCGGAGACCTCGGGCTTATTTGTGGTATAGATATCACCAAAAAGGGGTTGGAGTGGGAGGTTAATGACTGGGTTGGGCCTGACTGGGTTGTAAAGCTCACTGACGCTGGCAATTCCGATAGCAAGGCCGAGCCGCTAGCTACCAGCCAGAACTTTGAAATCAAGCCTGCTGGAACTAAGCCCGATAGCGGACTCAAAGATGGCTCTTCTGCCAGCGATGACAAAGACTCCAGCTCTGACTCCAGCTCCTCCAGCACTGGTGCCGCTAGCGCTAACTCTGTTTCTACCATTGCCTTCTATGGTCCAGTCATTGCCATGGGATTGTGGAAAGCCTTGTGCTGAATCTCTTGAGGCCACTATAACTATATTTATTGCCAACACCACCCCTGTCCCGCTGCTATGACTTTCTCAAGACCATTGTCTAATACTTCCTGTGGCTGCGTGCCAGCTAGTCCGCAACTACAATCTTCCCCGACTGCTTTTATTTTATTTATTTTTATCAACATTATTATTTTGTCTCAACCCAAGAGCCTGGTTGCTAATCAAATCGCATTAAAGCTATCGATTTTTATGCCAGTTGTTTACCAACACATTTTAAATAAACAAAACACAAAGTAAAATAACTGCATTTTGTCTTGTTGGCTATACTTTTGCTATTTCGCTATTTTTCACCCCCCATTCCTTCCCAAAACAAAGCTAATGAACCAGCAGTCAACAGGTATAATCTTTCAAAGTTATATATATATATATATGTGTGTGTGTGTGTGTGTGTGTTTACACAGCTTCTCGCAAACATAGCTTCATGTTGGTAACACTGCCTTTGGTAACAATACTAGTAGAAGAAGATAGAGACTCTTCGCAGACCAACGACGAGAGGTTAGTCGCATATTTACATTAAGAGAAACACAGTACATGCGTACATTGGCTATAAATTCAATCTGCATTCTGCATAGAGACACTGCTCTGAAAAAGGAAGACTTTTCTTCGCCGATAATTCTTCACCAATTTTACCAGCGGCTGTTCCCGTACAGGACATACTATCAGTGGCTAAACTACCAGGAATCGGGCAAGTTGCAAGCACCATCCGAAAAAGAATGATGTCTATGGCTTTGCATAAATATCTACTAACCACTGACCAGGTTGCTGCTTTAGATCCAACAAAATCCTTTACCCACCGTGAGTTCAGCTTCACAATTGACAACGATGTTTATATCCGCTACCAGTCGTTCAAAGACTGCGATGAGATGAAGCAGGAAATAATCCGCATGCGTCCAAACAAGATCGATATTGGAGCCATATTCACCGTCCAGGTAATCTTCTGTTAATAGCAACACTCGGATAACCGCCCAACTTTAATATACATTAACGACCTATTAAATTCTGTAGCCAAAGCATGCAAAGATGGTCCAGCCCGGTGCATTCAAACCTCTAGAAAAAGAGCTGGTTTTTGATATCGACATGACGGATTATGATGAGATTCGCACATGTTGCAGGTTAGACCAAGCCCCTAATTTACATAAATGCCTCTGTTCACCAAGCACTTGGCTGATACACAAGATTAAACCTATACATCCATAGTGGCGGAAGCATATGTTCAAAGTGCTGGAAGTTTATGGTAGTCGCCATGAAAATACTTGATGTTGCATTAAGAGGTATGTTCATCCCCTTTTCCCCATCAAGCCCTTCGCCCATATATAATCTATAATGTACGCTTGATTTCCACAAACATAGACGATTTTGGCTTTGAACACCTACTGTGGGTTTATAGTGGGCGCCGTGGTGTCCACTGCTGGGTCTGCGACGAGCAGGCTCGCTGCCTTGACGATGCTGAGCGCAAGGCCATCATAAATTATCTAACGCTCATTAAGGTATTTATTGCCCGCCACATGTCATTAAAATTGTATACAGATCCGTGTTGACCTTGGGACCATCGTTGACACACCTCTCAATGCATCTCTAGGGCGGCTCACAGCAATCTAAAAAAGTCATTCTTAACGGCAATGAGGAGATACATCCGCATATCAGGTATTGTTTACAACTAAGTGCCTCCAGTTGGCCTGTTATATATGACATTGTTATAACCGCAAAAATGCCTTTTTGCTATGTAGTCGTTCTCTGGAGATTGCATATGAGCACTTTGACGAGATAGTTCTCCGGGATCAGGGCATCCTTGACACTGAAGAGCAATGGTCAAAACTACTCAGTCTTATTCCCGATGAAGATACCCGCGACACGATTGATAAGATCTGGCAAGAAGATAAAACAGATTCGTCATTCATGAAATGGGAGGAGTTTGAAGATACATTAGAGAAAAAGGTATGTCCCCTGGGTTTAATGCATGTTGGTTAAGCTGTATACTCTAATAGCTGTTATATTTCACTTTAGATGTCCAAACGTGGTAGTAATAAGCAGCTAGAATTCACACAAAAAGAGATTGTGCTTCAATATCTGTATCCCAGGCTTGATGAAAATGTAACAACTCATTTGAATCATTTGCTAAAGAGTCCTTTCTGCGTGCATCCGAAAACTGGAAGAGTCTGCACTCCAATATCACCCGATGACTTTGAAACGTTTGATCCCTTTAAGGTACCAACCGTCGTCGAACTATTGGATGAGATAAACAGCTTTGAGGACCAAGGTGCAGATTCACAAGCCTCAACACCAGATGACCATAACGCGGAACCACCGCGACATGCTTCAAGACTACTGCCAGGTAATTGCCAATACACCACATTATCTATAAAAAAGCTGATTTTAAATACGTATATATATATATATATGTGTGGCTATTAAACAACTTGTTTTTTTTTGTCATAGATTATAAAAAGACCTCGCTCAAGCCATATATTGAAACCTTCGAGCAATTTGTAGCAGGAATTAAAAAGGCGGCTGTAAAGCAAGACCCACTGGCATTTTAGCTAACTTATTACACCTATTTAGCTCCCTATGGTTTTATAATCATAAAACTTATCCAGTTTTGTAAAATACACTGCTAAGATCAAGAATCTCCTAAAGTTCTGGTATAACAGATCCCCTATAGACAAATGTCAATGCAATTTAAGTACTTGCCACATACTACAACCATCAATTGAACTTGGCTGAGAATGTCCCAAATACCATAGTGTATTACTTGCCTGTCTATCAAAAATCTCTCTGAGAGTCTTTAAAGAGCACTTCGTGCCAGAGCCTTGGAGCATGCTCTTCACAGAATCGATATTTATGGGCTTTAGCAAGAGAATATCCTCGTACAGCTGGGGATCAGTCTTTATTTGATTAAGTATATGGTTTTCGCCATCGCTCGTTGGGGCCTTTTCGCACTGGCTGCCACTTTGACCATAAAGCCCTTCCCAAATCTTGTTTAGTTGATGCACCAGAATTTTCTTGGTTGTATTTGTTCGCAAACCGTACTTTTTTGCCTGTGCCTAGTTAAATTTCAGTTTATCAACATCGCATTAGAGAACCTGTATCTTTAACAAGTCGGATATATCAAAAGCCATGTTGCACTGCTACCTTTAGTTGATCCAGACTTTGCTTTTCATAGTCTGGACGGATTGGTTGTTTGTTGGAACTCTTTTCAAGATTCACTTTGGGCTTTGGTTTGGTCTGTTTTTCGAGAATAGTATTATTTAATTTGGTGAATTTGGAATCGCTACGCTCTACCAGGTCATCAGGCTTGGACGGTTTATTGCAGTCACTCTCTTTATCTTTTGTTGCTTTTCGAGACCTATTTGCAAGACTCTTGATTTTGGCTATTCGGTGCTCAAAGTCACTATCACTGCTATCACTGTAGTAAGATGTATTTATGATTGGATCCTTTTTATGTACCTGGCTTGGTACAGAGCAGAGGTGTGACTTTGTAAAGTGGTGGTCTATACTACTCATACGTGATTCCTTGGCTGCAAAAACATTAGCCTTAGTAGCCTCCTCTTCTGAATAACCATCAACAATGGCCTTTGGAAACAGGCTTGAGTTTGAAATATTCGCACAAGATGATAATGACAATGTCTTTCTATCCGATTTCTCAACTAAAGATGTTTTCTTTGACTGCAAAACATCTATGCTGTTACGATATTCTTGGTTCAAAATAGCTATAATCTCGTTATATCTCTTTTTAAGCTTAATTTCTGCTAAGGCGTATGCATTTCTTGCAGCATTTTCACTCAAATACTCGTCATCGGTCGGTATGACTTTATATGTTAGCAGTTTGTTGATACCTTTACTAATCTGCCTAGAATCCTACATTTTATCATAGTCATCGTGATAACACCATGTTTTTTTGCATATGCCTACACAAAGCAGCAAAGCACAAATGGGCTTGATTGTAACCGAGAACAATGCAAAAACTTGCCTCTGAATCCTTATTTACCGAAAGCCTTTCGAGGCGATGGTCTAGAGAACTATCTGAATCTGAGTCGCTGGAGATGGTCACTTTTACCGTCATTCTCTATTGCTTGCTATATAAGATGCGGACTTTTGAGCCATGGATATATCATATGTGTTGTTGGATACACATAATCCCAAAAATAATAATACAGAAATTAAATGTCCCATACCTGCACTTTACAAAAAAATCAGTGCACTTTGGATAATGGGACAGGGATATTGTTTTCGGCTCAGAATCAAGCGCTGTTTGTGCAGTTTACTCAGTCCGGATTGAGTTGGGTGTTTTGGCACCTTTCCTTGTCGCTCCGGTCGTCGCTGTTACTTAGCCAGATCAAAGAATTAGTGCTTCCACGCCATCTGTTGTTTGTTACTTCATGTATTCAGACGTACACAGCTTGGCACTAAACGCACTCGACATTTTATGAAGAATATATGATTTGTTGTTTGACTTGAATTTTAAACCCTTGCATTTGCATACACGGCCTTATGCTTGTGCAGTGGTCCATTATGCCTGGTATCAATGGGAATAATAGAGGACTATTAAGCAGGACACGCTTGGACTTATACCATTTATCTTTGGGTGAACACAAAGTTTCTTTTCGCTAACTTTAATTATTGTAGAATTTTGTGAGGCGGGCCAGGTACAAAATCCCCATAACTGATCCATTTCTTATGAGAAAAGGAACCTGATCAACTATCAACAATCTTTGGTGGATCTTTACTCATTAAATGACCATTATTGTAGGACTGGGGAGAAAACATTATACTCCACAGGCCTCTATCCATGCGTCTAAGATGAAAATGATTGACTGGTTTATCTCTCGTGGCCCTGATCTTTACTTGGCTTTATTGCCGGGTAGTGGCTTACGGGTCATTGTTCCCGGCCAACACTTTATATAAAACAAATAAGAATAAAAAAGCTTTGGGCATGCTTGTAAAAGTTGGTGTATATGTCTGAATCTCCTTTGAAGGTGTACCAAAAGAATACCCTGGATAATAGCTAATAATCTTCCAGGCTCCACTAAAATGTATATCTTATGGACCGACCTGCAGGGAATGTATGAGGGCACCAGTCTGTTTCCTTTTGATGGAGAGCTTGCCGCATGGTCTAAGTTCACCTATGATCAGCCATAAAAAGGCTGTGCGTGGGTCTCTGAACTCTCTTCATAACAAAATCCACAAATCATATATTATTGACAGCCATCCCTTTAGTATACCCAGCAGAATATCATATTCAAAATCTGATTAGGATTCACAAGGGCCTGGACAAAAGTGGGTCCTCAGGAGTTGTGTATTAAAAGGCTTATAATTAAGTCCGAATCCAAAGATCCGTTTCTGCCTACCTTGTGTTTGGTCCAAAGTGAAATCTTAGCATATTCTTGTCTGTGTTATTGTGGTTATGATTTGTCTGGTACTAATTGTTGATTTCTGTTTTTGTATGTCTTTGCACTTTATATTATATTTTTTGATAATTGATTTTTGGGAACCCATTTTTGTTTAATACATTATGATCTTCAGTCATATTACAAGAATAGCATCGAAACAAATCGCTACTTTGTTAATGGTACACCTTTCCTGTGTCTGGATCGGTGTAGGTACGTGCTGGCCGAAGGACCTCTGCCACCGCAAAGGATTTTAGCTTGCTGATTTTGCCACAATGTTCAATGCGCACTACATCACCTAGGTTGCATTTTTCGTTCTCGTCATGGGCAAGATAGTTTTTGTGCTGGACAATTTCCTATATTTGAATTTACGACTATTTTTAAGCCCTAGAAGAAGGGAAGAGCAGCAGCAACAGTAGTATTTAGATTTCAGTCATTGTAATATTTATAATTCAGGCATACCTTTTTTACTATAGGGTGGACCACGCGCTTGGGGATCCTAACTTTTACAGTCTTGTTCATGGCCGTGCTTACGACCATTCCAACAAAATTATGCCTCATTTTGTGAATTTTTAAAAGAAAAAGAAGATATGCTGCACACACTGGTAAAGAGAAGATATTAATGCCAGCAAAGCATTGATTAAATCATGTATACCAATCTGATCTTGCCTTTATAAAACCTCAAAGCTGGTCATGGCCCATATAGCTTTATTTCAAAATGGCTTCTGATGTGGTCCTAAAGAGAGAGCATAAGCCCATGTGTGGGTGGATTGCTTATAAGCAACCAAAGCTGGTGCTAACAAATGGACTCTAAGAATATACTTATGTCTGGTATAGACATACTATCAGAGACTGCAATGATATCCTAGAAGGCTTGCCAATGCCAAATACTCAGACCCTACTACCAGCCACTGATGGATCAAGGCTACTAATAGCCCTATTCTGTGGCGTGATGACGATTTTGCATAAACACATTGATGGTTGATGAATATTAAGCATAACAAAACCCTGTGGTCCTTGACTTTGTTTTATACAACACGACACGATTTTTTGTATTACAAGGTGGATACGACGAATTTAAAGTATAATGGCGCTGTCTGTAGGTAGCATGTATACGTGTGAGCGATATAAGTTAAATGGAGAAATATAAACTGCGACTTCATATTATGTTTGCGGTATGTTCCCTGAATAGGAAATGCTTGGCTTCGGGCCCAGAATTGACATTAGAATTTCTCTTGATGGAGAAAACAAGCGCGAACAGATAGAGTATCGGGCTGGAAAGGATAAAAAGGAGAAGGCACCGCTCTACTTTGATGGAGAATCCGTTCATGGGAAGGTATGTGCCGCTGCTATTCTTTTACAGGTAGCCAGCTCCTTCAAAGAAATACGGTGGCTTTTTACAGAGAACTTATAAATTAACCATATAGCCTATTAATTGTAGGTTAATATCAATGTTGGTGACGGAAAACACGTCGAGCACTATGGAATAAAGGTTCAGTTTGTTGGAAGCATTGGTAAGCAGACACCAAAGACATACAAAATTCTGAATAATCATTCCAGCAAGTGACTTATATCTATTGGCATCTACAATATAGAAACTTTTTATGACCGCAGTACACAGTACGAATTTGTCTCCTTAGGCCAGGAGTTGGCATCTCCGGGTGTGATATCAGGATCTTCGACATACAGCTTTAATTTCAAAAACGTCGAGAAGCAATATGAAAGCTACCAGGGTATAAATGTTAAATTAAGGTAGGAAAGATGCTTATAAGGCATGTTTCAAAGGCATTAATGAGCAACATATTTACCATACTTTGGGCTATATTCCCACCTGTGATTTTTTGTCAAGATACTTTATACGTGTGACTATTTCTCGCCGGATGCGCTCTATTACCGCAGACAAGGACGTCTGGGTATATTCATACAAGATGCCCCCACATACCAACCACACCATAAAGATGGAGGTTGGGATAGAAGACTGTCTGCATATTGAATTCGAATACAATAGATCAAAGTAGGTCCATCCACCGCAAGCCCTGTACTATATTACGTGTTATACTAGTATCTAACACAGAGCTTTTGCTTGAAGGTATCACCTCAAAGATGTCATAATTGGAAAGATATCGTTTTTGCTGGTCCGTATCAAGATAAAGCATATGGAGCTTGCTATAATACGGCGCGAGACCACAGGGTCAAGTAAGTATAGTATTCGATGTGCCAACTCAAACCAGCCTTGACAGAGCTATTCATTTGCTTAACATCATTGTCGCTACAACTTAGTTCCCAATCAATATAACGAAAGCGAAACCATAACAAAGTTCGAAATCATGGATGGTGCCCCTGTTAAAGGTAATCCAAGCTTAAGCAACTGCGTTTTATTATATCCATGCCACGAATTTGTTTTGATTTCTAACATCTATACAAAAATCCAGGCGAAGTCATTCCTATCAGGCTGTTCCTTGGAGGATTCGAAATCACGCCAACATATCGTGACATCAACAAAAAGTTTTCTACGAGGTATTACCTAAACCTAGTCCTAATAGACGAAGAGAACCGCCGATACTTTAAGCAACAAGAGATAACATTCTTCCGTAAACCAGAAGGTAACAAAATCGACCATTTACCATGCTATGTTATCAAGCTCCACAGCTATTCTAAAGCATTGATCAATCTTGTACTTCAGGAGAGCAAGACGATGTGCAATTAATTGAACCACAGGGCGAGGTCAATCAGAGAAAAGCTTCTAATGTTGTGGCGACCGATCCGTTGTCAGATACGCCTAAAACAGGCGATCCTCAGAAAGCATCAACCAGCAGCGCACAGAACAGGCGAGAAACCCCAGCGGTAATGACTAATAGCACTGTGCAACAAGAATCTGGAAAAGCCAAAGATGGTGATAATACGGATGTGGTTGCGTAACTCCGGCTATCTGAAGAGATGTGGTGATTCTTATTTTTCTTTGATCCTTATCACCAATTGCATTTTATATTTGTCATTACCAATTTTTACCTAAATATATATACAATCACATCAGCATGTTTCATTCCACACTGGACATAAAGATACCCCGCAAGCTGGGAATAGCAACTATATTTATTAATGATCTCTTGGGAAGTTGGAACCTGTGGCTGTGTATCGTTAAGCCAAGCTACATCATCAAGGTTAGTTCAGAATGATTCCTTTCTTTCAGCCAACTAGAGTACTGTTGCGCTACGTTGATTTGATTTGATCTGATACATTTCTCGCTATCATAAATAACCCACCATACTTTTGATTGAAATCATAGTGATTCTTGTAGAGTGGAAAGCATGACAGACTAATTTTCCTTTTTGCTCTTCTTATATAAATTTTAAATTCAAACAAATCAGAGTGAGGTGATGTATTTTTTACGGGTTGGAGGGTTATTTGGACGAGGCGGTTCGGTGTACAAAATAGCGGATACCGGCCTTTTCGGAGGTCAAAAGATTCAATTCGGTAACAATAAGCCAAAATCCAAACACAAGACGAGACGTACATGGTTACCAAACATTCAGACCAAAATGCTGTACTCGGAAGCCCTGGATACCATGTTTAAATTAAAAGTCACGACCAGAATTTTACGGACCATTGACAAAAAGGGCGGGCTAGACCAGTACCTGCTTGGAACAAAGGATAAGAACATTGCCTCGACACGCGGGCTTGAGATCAAGAGCCAGATAAAGGATGCATTGAAGAAGAGCAAAACACTAGCTGGCACACAGCAACCAAAAATACTACAGGGATGAGATGGTTTTATAGACAATTTATTTTACTTGGCAAATACAACAGACTATTGTTAATGCATAAACAAGCCAAGCAGTGTAGTAGATGTGAACACGTTAGTTAGCATGAGGAGATATTTGAGCAGAGTTTGAAGCGTTTTCTTGTGATAGATTTTCCGTTGACTATACACGTGGTGCAAGCGCAAAGTCCACCAGGACCCTTTTCATTGTTTCTTGACCGATTGCTGCATAGAGCATCATAAAGTCTGTGGCAAGCTGTGGGCTTTTGGCAGCGGCGGTCTAAACGGGAATTGTTGAGCCAGTAGAATGCAGGCATCAAAATGTTAATACCTGGTGCAATGTAACAAGGGCCTTTTGGCAAGAAACGTGTATATCAGCTGATGGTCAACCCAACTTACTAGGACACATTCGACGCCATCCTCCGTCATGATCAGGGATTTTTCAACGGCCTCGCGCATCTCGTCAGTAGGGATGACAGTAAAGTCAAAGCTAGGGCTAATTTCGAATTTGTCTTGCATAGATTTCCTGCACTTTAGCTCGTGGGACTTGTCATCCTCAATAAAAGATGTAAAGTGCGGAGAAGCGTCTATTAGTGGTTTGGCTTTGCTAATAGGTACCCAGCTACGTGTGATCTGTTGTTTGATAGAGAGTAGAAACTCGCGACTTTAGATGTCAAATATACAAATCTTTGGTACAAATTGGATATCAGTTATTGTAATTCTGACTCTTACCACATCCAGAAGCTCGCTCGAAGAAAACTGACCTTTATAGGCCATTTTTGGGCATGACTGTATGTAGTATCCCATGCTGTAGTACTTGAGATCAGGGATATACCTATTCATTGTCTGGGTCAGCGCGATCTCTCTTAGGGATGAATAGTTCCCAAGAGAAAGATGGCTGTACTCTGGGTCATAGAATAGGTACACCGAAGAGATCGAACGGGGCAGGATGTCCAGGACTCCAACAGCAACGAGCTTTCCATCTATGCGGTAAAGTTGGTGATAGAGCCCGTACTCTCTGACTGGGGCATCAGCCGGTGCATTGGGGATGGGTGTGTCCTATAGAAACCATATTCAATTTACACTCTATCAGCTTTTCGTCTACGATGCATTTTTGCTGACTATACATACAAGGCCAAAAGGCAAACAATGACTTGAGGGCACTTACTGAGAGTGGTCCTGCACACAAGAACTTTCCAAATGTCTCGTAGTCGAGCTCGTTATCTTTGTGGATCTCCCTCTGGTAAGCTTTGTATATCTCGAACTTCTCCCTGGTGCAGCTCCCCTTTTCTAAGGTTACCTAATAGTGTACATGCCAAGGGTTTGTGATTGGTTGCTTGATTGCCCCCACACACAGTTGGGCAGCTGGCTATACTTAACACAGGAATGTCAGATAAATGCAATTGCCATACCTTAAGCTTCTTTCCTGCGCCTGGGAACCTGTCAGAATCATACATTCTGACAAGATCAGTGAATTCTGCTTTGCTTTCCGACCGGACATTGGCTGGGCTGGCCTTCCCAATCAAGTACTTTCTCATGGCACATAAAACTTTCTTATGGCCTTTTGTTGGCTGGTAATCGACTGCGTTGAGCCTAGCATTGTGCATATCCATAAGGCCTGGTTTAGAGTGTAACCGCAGGAATGTCAAATCACCAGTACTGACTGGAGCCGGTCTGGCGTGCTAAACCCACCTGATTGCATAATATGGACAGCAGTTCTCCGAGAAGTCTGGAATATAGACGAACCGCCCTGATCTGAAACACAAATAAGGTTCAAAGTTGGTATGCCTTGAAAGCAGCGGTCAGTGGTCTGATCAAAATGAATTAGAATGTGGCATCAGTGCGCGCCGTACCTCCTCCAGCCTCTGAAAATGAGGTCCTGATAAACCTATAGTTACAAAAGCATTTCATGGCTTTATCGATTCCCTGCCCAATCCGCCTCTCGCAGCCATCAGTATGCTCGTGTTTGGCTATGCTACAGAAGCCTTACCTCTGGCTCCAACCTCAGGCAGAACGCCCCCAATACCCGCTGGCTTTTTTCTCTGGAGCAATACCCGCAATTGGCCCTGGGCTGCAGGCCCATTGCTTGCACAATTGACTTGGCCTTGCCCTCCGCATCGAAGGCCTGGGCTTCTGGATACTTGAACTTGCCATTCTTCACTTCGTCGTGTGCTAGAAGCTGGCACTCGGTAGAGGTCAGCGTCATGGTTGTGTGTTTATTGTGGTATTCCAAGCGCTGTATTTAATAAGGATAATGCTGTATGTCTCTCTATACGCCAAAGAGGCCGGGTTAGTGTCTTTTGCGGCTGGGCTTTCAAGGACCAATGCCTTTCTATCTAGTCAAATGTATACACATACACAATTATTAAGTGGCAAGAGCGATCAAAGAAAAAGAGGCATCCTGGGCCCAGGCAGGCTTTATACTGCTACTTGTGTACCCTGAGCTAGATTAGAACAGAGAGCGCGCGCGTGTCCTTATTAGGAAATCCTCTTTTGTAATAAAACAATGCCCCATGGTGCTTTTAGCTGGTGAGAGAGAGAGAGTATGTGTCTGCTGGTGGCTGTGTTTAGGCTAGCCAGATGGTCGAAGTTGACAAGGCTCTAGGCAAAATGGGTCACCAGGAGCTGCATATAAAATATCTGGGGGCCTATTTCTGCTTGCCATATATATAGCTGATGATTAGTGAAATCTTCCCAGATGGTCGGAATGAGTAGATATCGCCTTTTAGAAATGGCAAAAAGAGCTTTATTTGGTTATAAAATAGAAATATATATATATATATATGTATAGTATGCAAAAGTCGTGAAGATTAACAAAGAGAGCAATATTAGGGGGAAGATGTAGTACTATAAACACGCAACGGACAACAAAACTAAACTTGAAGCGGTGGAGGGGAGAGGAAAGAATAGCAAAGCAACAATCTGCTTAGCAATATGTGTGTGTGTTACCGGATGTCCCGACGATTTTGTTGATTTTGGCGACGGCGGATGTAGTTTCTGCGGTCGATATATTCCTCCGTATAGTGGTTGTGCTCTATGCCATCAGGAGTCCTTCCCTCGCTGTTGCACAGGGCGATTGATGCAAACCATGGGTCCTTCAAAACATCTTCAATGAATGGTCTTTTCTCAGGGTCAGGGTTGAGCATGCTCTGTATAAGGCGGCGGGCCTCTGGCTTCATCTTCTTAAAGCCCTCGTAATCACGGCCTTCCTTCTGTGCTTCAAGGAAGCGGCGGTAATTCGAATCCGTATCCTTTGCTACTCTCCATGGGATCCCATGGTACACCAGAGTATAGTAAACAATGGCACATGACCATACATCGACCTTGCGGGCATCATACGTGGGCTCAGTAAACATCTCAGGGGCGATATATGGTTCTGAACCACATAGCCCACGAGACTTGTGTGTGCGTTTCTCCCAGGCCGTCCTGAAGACATCGGCGACGCCAAAGTCTGTAAGCTTGATGGTATATCTGGTATCAAGTAGGAGGTTTTCTGGCTTGACGTCGCGGTGAGCCACACCAAGCTTGTGCATGTATGCCACGCCATGTACCATCTGCTTGAAGCAGCAATTGTACTCAGGGGTCAACATGATACCATCACGGATAATTGTGTAAAGGTCACCTCCAGGACAAAACTCCATGACCTGGCACCAGTGCTTGCGCTCATCCTGGATCAAGTCGAGCGTCTCAACAATGTTTTCATGGTGCAGGCTTGAGCTCACGCAAAACTCTGAAGTGAGCTTTTTGACGTAATCTCGCTCTGATTCGTTCTGGCGTCTGCGCCTGAATTCCTTGATGGCATACATACGGCCACCAGAGTTCCCTGCTTTGTGGGCTACCCTGACAATAGCCGTAGCGCCTCGGCCTATACACTCACGGGAGCATGTGCCGTATTTCTGGGCAAAGGCTGTTTCGTTTGAGCGGGCAGAGGCTGCCAGCGATGGGGCGCGGTACACGGTATTACCCGCAGTATTTGTGGGTTCAGCACCATCGCATCCGGTAGTAGAGGCATTGGATGGGTTTCTGGAGTGAGTTGCCGACTTTTGTGGGCGATCAAGACCGAGGAAGCGTGCCATAAAGCTTGGGCGGCGGTGGGGGGCGGAATCCGAGCCAGCTAGCTTGGGTGAGGAAGGGGACGTTGGATCAGTTGACCTTGGCTGCTGCTGCTGCTGCTGATGTTTTGGAATGGCAGCAGTATTGCTAGAGCTCTGCATTCCTTCCTTGCCAGCCCCAGGAGTGGTCTGTTTGTGGAACGAGAATGCTTTAGGTTTTGGCGGGCTAGCCAGCGAGGCGGCATATGCAGAGTCGTAATTTGTAGCCTGGACTTTTGTTACCGAACTCGGGGTGCCAAGAACATTGTTGTGTGGTTGGAATGGGCGGTTGTTAATAGATGAAATACCGCCAACAGGATGAGAGGGCATAACCAGGCTCATAATCGCAGCAGATCTAGCCGGTGTGGTGGTAGTAGTGGTAGAAGGTCTGTTTTAGAGTAGTGGTAAGGAATGATAAAAATGTGTAAAGAGGTAGGCTGGAGATTAGGAGTATGATATATAGTGAATGGCTTCAGGTAGATAGATAGGCCCAGGCAAGGTGGGATCTATTTATGAATCCTGCAGTGAAAGGATGATAGCAGAGCAAAGCAGTAGCGAGATATATGGAAAAGGCGGCACGGCAAGAAATGTTTGCTATATGGCCGAAACCCGGGTTTGTGAGTGGGTTGGTGGGTTTGTGGTTGCAGCAGTGGCAGTAGATGAGTGCAGCAACAGCGGCGGCTGAAAAGATCAAGGCCAGATAGCAACGCAGAAAAGCGCAAAGTGCCTTTGGAAAGGGACCAAATCCAAGTAAGGGGAGAGTGTGGAGAAAGAGAAAAAGGAGAGATAGAAATGATGGCTATATATAAAAAAGAGAGAGTCAAGAAGTCTGGCAGCGAGGAAATCTAAAGGCAAAGGCCAAAGAGGGTTCGTGCATGGAGCAAGAGGGTAATATAGCATTTTTGGAAAGCAAGGAGAGGGTTTCCAGGCATCATTGGGCTGCAACACAGCGATTCAGGGAGAAAGGCTAGGGCAGCATCCATTAGGGAAGCAGCCCCAAGGGCCCAACCAGGCACACGCATGGGGTTGAGATATTTGTAGCAGTGCGTGTCTGCGGGCAGCCAATGTGTGCTGGGCAGCCAGTCTCACCCTGTCTGGCTAAAACTCCCCAGCAACCACTGCGACAGCAAATTGGGCCAGTCTGACACTCCTGTGTTTCATCTTGCCAAGCCAGGTGCTAATCGTTTGACCCCCTAACTTTTGCACCACTCGCACTGTTTCGCCCATCAGGCTTGCTGGAAGGTTGGTTGGGAATTGCTTTGGCCTCAGGTGCCAATCGCACACATTTTCTTTTGTTTGGCTGGCTCACATATGCTTGGTATGCGGTCATAGTGCATCCATATAATCGCTTTGCTTTGGCTCATGCAAGCGCTGGAACTCGCTGCTTCATCGCTTGGCGATAAATTAAATCCTAGAATCTTCCTGTGGTCATGCGGGCCTCTTTGCATCTTCCCCGCAGCCATCGGTTAAATGCTGTCTGTCTACGGCATGCCTTGTTCTTCCACCCAAGAGGTCCACAACGCTTGAATCCCTGGACGTGGTTGCGGCGGTGACCCTAAACGCACACAGAGCCTGGGGATGTACGCGCACCGCAAAACTTTGCCTATCCGGACACCTTTTCTCGAATCACACGGCCGATGCTGCTGCTCCCAGGCCCATCATCCCAAAGAGCAGTTGTCTACCCCCGGCCCGGTTTCTGTGGCAGAATTTTCCGGGCCTTTTAATTGCAGCCTCCTTTATCTACTTATTGCGGTGCTTGCTATGACCAGGGCCACCGGCAGCTGTAGGCGTAATATACGACAGTCTCCTCTAAAAGGGTACTAGGATATGCCCTTGGATACCAGCCAATCGCCTCAGAGATTCCAGCTAAAATGTATGGGCTATGGGCTGATTTGCGGGGTGTGTGCGTGTGTGGGTATCTGCCTGCATATCATATGGGAGATGATTTTTGAAGGGTAAATGTTTGTTTACTAGTAAAACTGGACATCCATTTGGCTGGGATTGCCCCTATAAATATGGATCATAATTTTTGAAGTGAGAATGGTTATAGGGGAAAACACAGCCAAATGAGTGATCACAGCCTGTTAGCAAATGGTCACCCTTCAAAAAATAATAACTCATATTCATCCTTCAAAAATTATTACCCATATTGGCGATAATTTTTGTAGTGTGCCTTTGGCAGCCAACGATTGATTATGGTTTTTTTGGAGCAAGTTTATTCTCCTAAGGAGCAAGCTAATAGCTCAACTATTGTTTATAGGGGTGATTGCAGCCAGGTGAGCAGTGACCATCATATGAGTGAATATTTTTGAAGAGCCAAGTTTTACTATTAGGCCAGTAGTTTCAACCCGCATGCTGGCCAGGCTATATTAACATTGATGATATCAATTTAGCCCTTCAAAAATAACCACCCATATTGCTGCTCCAGGTATCTCTTGTCTCTATGCTTGGCAGAGCAGCTTCAAAAGGACCGCCGGTGGTAGCGGAGTGACACAATGGTGCGGCAGAATCTCTTCCCGTGACATATAAAAGGCTTTATTGTGATCAATTAATAAATATAGAACCTGCATTGGCGTGTGATGACATGTCACAGAGATGCGCGCCAAAGAGCATCTGTAAGTGCCTTTTCATCGCTTCATAAGACCAGATAAGAAGGAGCACCTCAATTGTGTGTCCTGTCTGGCTCCAGCCCTAATCCAGTGCCGTTATTTTGGAACCATGGAATGTGCGCTGGAACACAAAATAGCCACTAAGCATGCTGTGTTGATTGCGCTATCCCAGCCTGTCTGTTCCACATACACACGGCTGCTGTTTTGTTTGCCACGGGCCTGTGACCTATCAAGCGCCAACCATGCTTCTTCATCTCATAGCGCGGGATTGTACCACGCTGTCCGGGCAAATTAAGGCCAGCTGCTTGGGAAATGATATTTCTAGCAATCGTTGGCATCGCTTTTGATGGGGGACGACGCTGGTGAGGTACTACTGGCTGTTTGAGTCGGTGGATGTGCTATTTTGTTTGCTACATGTAATTATGTATCTGATAACAACAGGAAGATGTATTGTGCTGCTAAAGGAACATTCTGCCACCAAGAGTTGTTTTAGGTAATGCTCACACAAAGCCATTGCATGATCTTCCAGAACTTCTTGTTTTGGGCTTAGTATCTGCCCTGGAAGATTTTCGGTTTCCCTTCCATACAAACGTAATGGTGACTTTGCTACTTGAGGCTCTATCTCTATACACATAGCAAGTTCTCCATCGAAAGGGAACAGGCTGATACCCTCACATATTCCATGCAAACCAGCCCATAAGCCATACATTTTGGCTGGAGTCTGGTAGTTTATTGGCTGTTATCCAAGGTATTATTCTGGTACACCTCCAAAGGAGAATCTACCATATAAAACAGCAGCTTGGCTCCTCTTCATTGAAGGTTGCACAAGTATGTGGACAATATCAATGGGATCAGGTCCTGGCCACAGCCATGAACAATCCCACAGAAAGTTGGCTGTGGGTGCTCTCTCTGGCTTTGTAGACAAGTTTATGTAAACGTCTCAACTTCCAAACAAGGACTGCTTTTATTATTTATTTTAGCAACTTTAACGCCAAAGGTAATGAGCATAGAGATCATGATTAGGCGATCAGCTCATGATAATCTGTCCGGATCAATAAACTTTTTTATTTTACATGGCTCCACACAAACACTCTGTCAGAGTTTCTAGCCAAAAGCACTTGGCCGCACCTTTTCTTGCCTGGACAATTACTTTCAACTTTGTAGCCCCATTGCTTGTCAGAGATATTTACAGCATACACACACTAATAATGGGAAAGACAAAAAAGTCAGGAAAGGGAGAGCAGCGCCACAATCCCCTGTATGTCGACCTTGAGCAGCCAAAAAGCGACCTAGCCAGGCCTGGTGTCCAGCGGGCAAAGTTTGCCAAGCGTGAAAGTCGTCGAAGCGAGAAGGAGAGCGAGGTAAGAATGGACGCCCTTTAAACATATACTGTTCATACGCGCGGGGCAGCCCTGATCATGGCCCATCTAAATACACCCTCCTCTATTTGTGTGTGGGCTATAGACGCTGGTGGATCCAAAGGCATCCAGAAAAATTCTAGAGATTGCCCGTCAGCAGCAGGAGGAGCTGGTGAGAGAGCAAATGGAAGAGGAGGATGATAAGACAAAATACCCAGACTTGGTTGACCGGGAGCAGTAAGTACATCTCCAGGCTTGTTATTTTGCTACTATGATATGTGTTTGGGCGTGGCAATTCTACATTTACCCTTAAAACCTATTGTAGAGACACGGGCGACAGCAGCCAAGATGAGGGCGAGGATGAGGGGCTTCCCGACAGTGATCAGGAAATAGACTATGATGACGAGATGAAGGAGTGGGAGATAGACGAGAGCGATGCTAAAATCCTCGAGAAGTTCATGCCAGATGCCCCCATGGGCCGCCAGAATCTTGCAGATATAATCATGGCCAAAATCCAGCAGCACAGCGAGGCCCAGGCAAGAAAGGACCAGGATAAAGAGGCCCCCCGGCCCGTGCCAACGGGGCTGGATGCAAAAATCGTAGCTTCTTTCACGAGGTAAGTGACCGCCAGAGGCATTGGATACTGTTTTCTTGACAGAATGGATGTTTAGGCTAAGCCCTGGTGGATTTGCTCTTTTCTTTCCCCGAATAGAATCGGCCATGTTTTAAGCCGCTACAAGTCCGGGCCGGTGCCAAAAATATTCAAGATCCTCCCAACCCTCGCCAACTGGAAGGAGGTGCTGTATCTCACCCGGCCAGAGGAGTGGACCCCCCATGCCACATACCAGGCGACAAGGCTTTTTGTATCAAACATGAAGCCAGTTCAAGCCAAAAAGTAAGCGCTGCAGCATACATTTGGGCAGTTATTTTTGAAGGGCCAAATTGATACTAACAATGATAATATAGGCTGGCCAAAATGCATGGTGGAGCTGGCCTAATAGCAAAAACTAGCCCTTCAAAAATAATGATCCATTTTTCTACCACCATAAACATGTGCATCTAACAGACTTGCAATGTCGCGACTTTTTGTGTAGATTCCTAAACCTGGTTGTTCTCGATCATGTCCGAAACGATATCGAGGAAAACAAGAAGCTCAACTATCATCTCTACATGACACTCAAAAAGGCACTGTACAAGCCATCGGCGTTCTTCAAGGGCATTCTGTTTCCATTGTGCGAATCCGGAACATGCACCCTTCGCGAGGCAGTGATTATCGGGTCTGTCCTTTCCAAGGTTTCTGTGCCTGCTCTGCACTCGGCCGCAGCCCTGTCGTATCTGGCCCAGATGGATTACACTGGCCCCACATCGCTCTTCATCAGAATATTGCTGGACAAAAAGTACGCCTTGCCATACAAGGTCGTCGACAACCTGGTATTCCACTTTTTGCGATTCCAGAGCTACGAGTCGAAGCTGCCTGTCCTGTGGCACCAGTCCTTCCTTGTATTTGTCCAGCGCTATAAGGTTGACCTGACGCCCGAGCAGAAGGATGCGCTTCTGGGCGTATTGCGGAAACAGAGTCATCCCGGCATCTCTGAGGAAATCCGTCGAGAGCTGGCCAACTCTGTCTGCCGAGGAGAAATGCTCGTTGACCCGGAGATCGAAATGCTCCCTGCCTAAAACTCTCGCTCTTGCATCCAATGCTTGGTGATGATCTCTATTTTTGTTTATTATTACTACTGCCATTCGAATATTCCTTCACATTTATAATATTTCTATTTCTGACAAAAAACACTAGTATGTTCTACCATCAAAATTCATAATGAGTCAGATGCCAGGCATTCCCATGAGAAACATCTTTAACTGTCATTTTCCAAAGTACAAAAAGTGTGTAAAAGAAAACGCTGCTATTATACTATTGGGCTTTGTAAAATATCAAATCTATTTCGAAAGTCCCAAAACTGATCTGGTGTACTACGCTCTCTGTGGTGATGATGACCCATTTAAAAGGCTGCATGAGGCTTATATTTACGGATATTAGCGTATTTTGTGGGTCTTGTAGGATATCGCATCTGTGTTATTTACACCATTTTCTATCTATACTTTCACTAAATGGTAAGCTACATTCAAATTTCAACGCCTTTTCTACTTTGTCTGAGGTTTTCTACCACTGAATTCGAGCTTTCTGTGCTTAATGATCTGGAGGGATTTGTTGTCTAGCTCCGGTTACAAATGAATTTCTCCTTCCTGAATGGCACTACACATGTTCTCAATATTTATTGGCTTTTCTCTGCTACAATGTAGTTTGAAACTAAGCCTTCGTTTGAGGAGATCAAAAATCTGCTGTCAGAAACCAAGGGAAACCTGGTTCCAATATATAAGGATATTCCAGATGATTTGCTGACTCCAGTCACCGCATATCTAAAATTGTCTGAAGGAAGCAGTTATTCCTTCCTCTTGGAATCCGTCGTCGGGAGCGAAGTTATTGGAAGGTTCTCCTTTGTCGGCGCCAGTAAGTACAGCGTTGCATTGCTTGAATTCCACCCTTCTATGCCAAGCAGTCGAATTCATATGCCAGTAATTTGTTTTTAGATCCCTACAAAGTTCTCAAGACAGGCTCTACAGAGGATCTCGGCGGGGATCCGCTGATTCATCTTGATAATGAGCTGAAAAGGTTCAAGTACATGAGCATTCCTCAGTTGCCTATCGGTGGAGGTAAGTTTCTATAATTTCACAAAGAAAGCTATTGGGGTCCAGGCATGTCCAGCTCTTCTCACGCCAATGTGTATGTTCGCATCGGGCTTGTAGCAACGGGAGGCGCTTTTGGCTATATCTCATACGACTGTGTCCAGTACTTTGAGCCACGCACTGCAGTCGACCTTAAAGACCCCATTGGCATACCCGAATCGGTCTTTTTGTTCTGCGATTCGATTTTGGCTTTCGATCATCTTTTCAAATCTATCAAGGTCATCACACACATCCACATTCCCGATGGCGCATCTGATAATGTTCTAAAGAGCCTGTACGATGAGGCATCGGTGAAAATTGAAGCCACAATAAAGAAGCTCAATCAAGAGCGTGTTCCCTATCCCAGTCAGGGCCCCATAGAGCTGAATAACCAGTTCCAGTCGAACACCAACCAGGATGGCTACATGAAGATGGTCGAAGTGCTCAAGGGCCATATAAAGAAGGGTGATATTTTCCAGGCCGTCCCCGCCCAGAGGATCACCAGAAAGACAGACTTGCATCCCTTTAACGCGTACAGGTACCTGCGTACAGTCAATCCTGCGCCATATATGTTCTACTTTGATTTCAAGGACTTCCAGGTGGTTGGTGCCTCTCCAGAGATGCTCGCTCGCGTCCAGGAAGGCAAGGCGTACTCACACCCCATTGCAGGAACTCGCAAGCGTGGGGCAACCCTTGAGGAGGACGACTCCCTGGCAAAGGAGCTGATTGAGGATGAGAAGGAGCGGGCTGAGCATGTCATGCTCGTTGATCTTGGCCGGAACGATCTCAACCGCGTGTGCAAGCCAGAGACAGTAAAGGCCGACAAGTTGATGGTTGTCGAGAGATATTCGCATGTAATGCACATTGTGAGCAACCTATCTGGTCAGCTCCGTCCAGAAAAGACTCCAATGGATGCTTTCCGTTCGATCTTTCCGGCAGGAACTCTTTCTGGCGCACCTAAAGTCAGAGCTGTACAGCTTATATACGGCGTAGAAAATGAACGCCGCGGCCTGTATGGCGGTGCTGTCGGGAGGTTCCAATTCGATGGTGATCTTGATACCTGCATTGGCATACGTACTATGATATTCAAGGATGGAAATGCCATCTTGCAAGCTGGAGCCGGCGTCGTCCACGACTCTGATCCTCAGTCCGAGTGGCAAGAGACTCTCAATAAGGCCATGTCAAACTTAACAACCTTAGACAAGGCAGAGAAGATGCATCACAGCTTACAAAATCACCAATAGTTTGGAGCCATATATTTTATTGTTAACTGTCTTGTTATTTTTGAAGCCACCACTACTGTTTCCTTGGCATTATATTCTTATATACTATTGTAGCTGCGCTTAACTTGGAACAAAAGACTAGTTAGTTAGCTGGATGCTATCAACGTTTTATTTTTTATTCAGATTAAAGTACAGTATTGATTTTTATTACAAGGAAGGCAAGGTCATTTATGTCTTGATGATCCTTGGAGGTGCAAGCTGCAATTCCCATTTTGGCCAACTACATATTTTCCAGATTTCCAGAGGTTTGAGGGGAAAAAATGTCTTGATCCCCGCCCATCTCCTCGTACTGCTTTTTTGTAACAATACTAGCCAGCATATTGGACGCAAGCTCTCTTAGACGGTCACAGTCCTCAAACCCTGCTACACCAAAGCTCAATCGACAGCACGTTGCTGTGAATGCATAGTACTGGGGTGTTCTGTCGCCTCCAAAAAGAGTCAGAGTATCATCAATCTCTGCAAACAAGATGTGGAGACATTTTACGCATTCTGTTACAACCCTGATCCTGAAAAAATGGCCAAAGCACAGAATGTTTATGTAAGGAATTTTGGCACTTGAGCACTGATACATACAACTCTAGCAAAAAATATAGCTGAACCCTACCTTAATGGCCATGGTCTTGCTGTGCTATAGATCATGTTGTATTCCGATGTAAGTAAATCTAGTAGCCCAGGGAGAAGCTGTATTGTAAGGAATTGGTAGAGACTGGGTTAGCTAAAGTCGTAAGTTTAAATCATAAATAGAGGGTATATGGCGTGGTATATCTTACTGATGGACAGCCCTTCACCAGAGTATCCAGGCTATTCGGATGTGCTATGAGAATGGATGCAATCATTTTTAGAAGCTCGTACTCAGCCTCGAGCTTCGAATATGCCTAGTAGTCACAGTAGAATTATTATCGAGGTTGGTAAATTGCCAGCATCATATGAAATATGCTGTGTTTGTGGGCTAAACGTGGTTGAGTGTAATATACCTTTGTCAGCTCTCGTGGTTCCCGGCATAGAGAGGAAATAGAGCTCATGATTTGTTCTATGAGCTGGTCTAGCTTCTTGGATTCGGGATTCATGGTCACCATCGCTTGCCAAAAAGGTACCACTAGTATAAATGAATGTAGCTTGTTAATGAGATCCACTAAACACTGGTAGGCAGCGAGTTTCTGGAAATAAAAGCAAACAGCTTACGTTGCAAAAGCCCGGAAAAATATGTAAGCACTGGGCTCAATATGGCATGAAGTTCAGTAGGGATTGTGACGAGGCGATAAAGACTGTGAACACCGATGCGTTCAGTTACGGCTGACTGAAATCCCTGATGGCTTATAGTGCTCATTAGCGTGAGGTTGAGCTCGCATGCAGCTTCTATGGCCCGTTTCCATTTATATAGACCCGAGGAATCTTCGCTGCCATCCTTGCTAGGGTGTTTTGGTAAAGCGCCTTTTTTCTTCAAGCAATCAACAAGAGTATAAATGCACTCGTGCGCTACTGAACAGACATCGGCGGCACGGCTCTCACGAACTTCACAGCTGGTCTTTAGCCAAACATCAAAGAACCTTGGGACTCTAAGCAGAGTGTTTAGGACAACATTCCAAAGCATCCAAAGCGATCCGACATCCAGCCTGTGTATAAAATGCTTGGATTTGGTATAAAACAACAAGTGGAATTCCTTAACCAACTCTGGCTGGCATCCTTTTGCTATAAAACCAATAAGCTTCTCTTCAAATGTCAGATACTTTGACGAAACCTCTAGAATTTAGATCAGATAAAGATGTTAGAAATATCCTACAATCAGTCAAGCAGGCGATATTAGAAATGAATGAGTGCAGTGTGAGAATAGCTACGTACCCACGGCGATGGTGCTGTGCATTTCATCCAGCATAGCCATTAGTGCCTATTCAGAAAAAATGCGGGCAAAATATGATGCTTATTACATGGTATATTCTCTCTAAGATGGAGGAGTGTAGGATATCTGGCAAACTCTCCATCAATTGGAAACAAACAAGAGTGCTCATACACTCCCCACAAATCAGCCCATAGCCCATACACTTTGGCTGGAGCCTGACTGGTTATTGGCTGTTATCCAGGGTATCATTCTGGTACATCTTCAAAGGAGATTCTGGCATCTGGATGTAGAGGCTTACCTTATGCTGCGGATCATGTAGGTTATGCCCATCAGTCGCTCTGTTCTGAACCATGTCCCTGTCCACACGGGAGTCCTGGTCCATAAGCTGCGCATCAGTCATAACACCGACAGAGACTGTATTTGCTTGTGGAACAAAAGAAAAGTCTGACATTGTTGGAAAGTTTTTTGCTCCACTCCGTGAAAGCGACTTGGGTTCCTTTGTCCGCGAATGGCCAGTTGTTATGGATGACAGGCTGGTGGTTCCCGGCGACGAGCCAGCTCTCTTGGTTGCTCTTGAATGCATCAGGCTGTGCGTTTCATTTTCCTTGAATTTGAGCTGTGATTTCAGGCTTTCGATTTCTGCATTTAGTGACTGCTCTATTGCTGCCTTATCTTTTAGAGCTGTGGTAATATGTTCAGAAAGCTTTTCTTGGAGCTGCACATTGTCGGTCTCTGTCTAAGTGTCGAATAAAGCATGTCAGCCTTTCAATTTTCCATGTCGATATCAGCGTGTTGCTATGCCTATTGCACTTACTTTTGTTAGTTGTCGTCGTATTGTCTCAACTTCGCCAGCCCTGGTGTAAAGCTGCGATTTGATCTCGTTGGCACTGGCTATAAGCGCTTTATTTTCTGAACGCAGTTTTTGCAGCTCTAAACGCAATTGCTGTGCTTCGTAGCTGCTTTCAGACAGGCTGTGCTGGTGAAAATAAGGTTCATCTGGAGAGCCCTGAAACCGATGTGTGGCATTCGGCCTGTGTATTGCCGCTACTGCTGCTGATGATGATGGTAATGGGGGATTGTGCCTATTACCCCCAGCATTAGATGTGTGGTGCTTTCTGTCATGGTTTTGCTTCGAAGGCTTGAATTGTTGTGGAGTAACAGGAGTTGGAACTACATGGTACTTTTTTGTATTGAACTCGAGATGTCTCCACGATCCCGGGCGAGCATTGGCTTGTGATGAGCTGTTAACTACTCTGTCTACCGATCTAACCTGTCGCTTTTCAGGCTCAGCCTGTGATGAGATGGAGCCTAGTCCTTTTTCGTCTAAAGTGGTTAGATTGTTGCCAGAGTAAGTGGCATTTGCCACGACTTGGGTTTTGCTATTGTACATGCTTTTTGTGCACTCTGTGACATTGCAAGAGCGAGATCGTGAATCGAGTTTGTTAGAGAAGGACGCCTCCCTGCTTGCGTCATGCTTTGGGTTCCCCATAAATACATTCAGGGCTCCGGTGCCGGCTGATATAGCGGGGTTTGTTTGGGTTTGTTGGGTAGATAGGAATGCCTCTTCGACCTCATCGAGCTGCTTCATGGTTTGCGAATCAAGTTCAAAGTCATCAAAGTTTTCTAAGATCTCATTTTCATCTGATATCCCGCTGATGGGTGTCTCAACCTCCATGGAATTATCATGTGTTCTGTTGAATTTTGAGCTGGAACTGCCATTTTGCCTGAATGATTGATCAACAAACTCTCTAAATCCTGTGTCCTGAAAGGATGCAGCAAAAGGCGAGTCCTCATAGTCGCCTAGCTCCTTGTCTGCCATATAGAGTGTACTTGTACCCAGTACTTGATATATAAAGATGCAAATAAGATCCCCGAGCCGGCATTCAGTTACTGACAAAGATGCGTTGGAAACCGAAAGACGATGCTAATCTGTTGATGCAAATGATATTGTAACGCATAAACTATTGCCAAGCACTAATGTGGTAAATAAGATCCAATTCCAAGATCTTTTAGCAACTAGCAAGCCATTGGATGTTAAAAAGAGCATGTGCACACATATTTTGGTTATGGGTGGGAAAATGCTTTTGGCTGGAAGCAATGACGAGCCTAAAAAGAACTCTGATCACAAACTGTTATTATGAAATGGTATTAATAGAGCATTGTTGTAAATTTTAAGATATATATGTATTTTTAATGGATAAAATCGCCAATAAAAATACAAAGCCAAAAAGGGAAGCACCACTACTGGTCAAGGAAACCGAAAGCCTAATACAACAAGCCACCATACATATCTGAATAGTTTGGAAGCTTAATAACATTGCTTGTAGATATGAAAGGGCCATGACTCCTTAGATTAGAGAGCAGGGAAGTCAGCAGAGCTGCTGATATCAATAGGCTTGGATCTGTTTTGGCGACGGCTACCAGGTCCAAAACGGTTGTCTCTGTGTCCTCCACGACCACCGCGGCGGGACTCTTGTTGGTTGAAGCGCTGCTCGATGGCAACGTGGACCTTCTCCTTTTGCTGCTTGTTCTTGCGGGCCTTGGAGCCAGCGGTGGCAGAGAAGAATTCCTCCTCCTCCTTGCTTACGGTAACAGACTCCTTGAGCTGAGAGGCATCAATGGTGACGCCCTGGTTGGCCTTGCGAGCCTCCTTGGTATCAGAAAGAAGCTTGGCGGCTCTTTCCTTGTAGTATTGTTCGAGGGTAAGAGTGTTATCTTCCTCCTCCTCAACGGCGTTTTCTACGGGAGTTTCAGCACCAGCGGCGTCCTGGCTACTAACAGACAGAAAAACAGAACATTGCAGTTTTAGTTTTCACCCATCAATGTAGCACTAGCAAAATATATTCAGGCAGTTGTATTAAAATACACGTATTCACGTTTCTTACTCTTTCTGGGCATCTTCAGCGGCCTTCTCACCATCGGCAACAGTGACATTGTCCTTGCCAAGCCAGCCTTGAGTGGTCTTCTTTTCAGAATCACTAAAGCGTTGCACGAAAGTACAATCGTTGTTACAACATATCAATGGAAAATCAGATAGAGCACAGCTCACAAAAGTAAAAATGGCCGTAACTTACACAAGACCAGTGCCAGAGTGGCGATCAAAGGCACGACGTCCACCACGGGTAGCACCACGTCCGCGCTCAGAGCGAGGTCCACCACGGCGGCGGCGATCGAATGAAGCGTCAGAGGCTAGCAGCCAACATTGAAACACACATGCATATACACATTTGTTAGCAAGCAATCGGTGGTGCATTGTCTAAATATTGACAATTCATTGAAGCTATATATTTTCGAAGCCATATACGTACAACTGTCAACATGAACTACATTGCGATATCCACCACGAGCAGGATAGCGAGTTCCCTGGGGACCGGGTCTTGGGGCAGCATTGTCCTTGGTACTAGGCTTGGTCTGCTTCTTTTGGCTGGACTTGGCCTGCTGAGATTCAGTAATGGGGTTCTCAGAGAGTAGGTCAAATGGGTTCCTTGACGCAACAGAGGATTCCATCTACATGCAATTTAATGGGTTCGTCATATTTTGTTTGGAAACAGATGGAACGTTGTGTTGGTAGATAAATGCAAATGACGCGCATTTTCCATTATGTATTCTAGGGCTTCAAACGATTCTGGCTGGAAACATTTATTTTGGCAAGCAAATTTCAAAGTTCAGACTGAACTGGCCAAAGCGGTGCAGCGCTTACCTTGTATAGGCTTGTTTATTGATGGATTGGCAAATGGATGCGATATCCGCTATCAATTATTTTAAAATGGGAAACAAGAGATGGATGCAATATATGGGGAATTTCCCAGTCTGATCATAGGCTCTTTGGCCTATGTCTTGGGTGTGGCATTAGCTACTAGCACTGTAGCATCAAAAGCATTGCATTGCATTGTATTGACCATCCAGTATAGCAGGCAGTGGCCTTCTTTGCCCTGATCATTGATCCTAGTAGAAAATGCCAGAGTAGTCTCCTCTAAAGGGTACTATGTTATTCCCTAGGATATCAGCCAATAATCACTGGTATCCCAGCCAAAATGTATGGCTTATTGGCTGATTTGCAGGGAGTGTATGAAGGTATCTGTAGGTTTCCTTTTTGTGGAGAACTTGCCAAATGGTTGAGGGTTGTGATTAAGTTTTAATTAAATTATCTATATGATAATTGGGAAATGGGCCTTTGTTTACAGCCCAGAGCAACACACAATAAGAAAAATACTGAAGAATCATTGCAAAATTACAGTGCTGTTTTATTGGCGAACGGTTAGTTGCATCTTTTGGCTAAGATACGAAAGGTAGGGAAAAAGAGAAACTCGATAAGATAGTCAGCAAGCAAAAATCCTAACGATTTACGACTTCGGTAGGAATCAAAATTGTGGTGGCGAGTGGTTTATATATAAAGCTAATGGACTGACGATGTACGTCACGAAGCACAGACAACATGTTTGTGGTGGTGTGCCAGAAAATGCTTGTGAGGCAAGCGTTGCAGACACTTGTTTTAATAAATTGTATGTGGGTAGGTGTGGTTTATGCTCTAAAAGAAGCGATAAGAGTTGATTGTTTGTGACGAGAATTGAAGAAATAGCAGGGTCAATTTGGGTGTCTAAGCGTAAACAGAATTGAAGATATAATTGAAAACACTAGTGGGCAGTGCGGCTGTATTGGATTATAGAGAAAAGAAGAATGTGTGTTTTTGTGTACTTGCAAGTTTATTGCTTATCAGCGCGGTTGCGGTTGCGGCCCCCCTGGCTGCCGCTGCGCTCGCCACGTCGAATGTTGCGGCGGCCGCCGTGGCCGGATTCAGAGTCAGCTGGTGATGATCTGAATCCTGCCTTGGAGCCGCGAGAACCGCGTTGGTCATCGCGACGGGAGGATGGGGTATAGACATCAAGCTTGATCTTCTTTTCACCAACAACAGCGGTCTTATCGGCAATGGCTTTCTTGGCGGTGGCCTCATCCTTGAAAACAAGCAGACAGTTGTTGCGACGGAGATCCTTAATTGAGACAGGTCCGTATTTCTTTTCGATGAACTCGGTAAGGAATTTGCGATCAAGACCATTGAGATCTGAAACAGAGACGGTCTTGTTAGCAGCAGCGTGTCCGGAAACGGAGTTGGGGCGGTTTTCCTGACCACTGGGGGCTGGAGTGCTTCCGCGAGATGATGGGCCGGACTGGTTGGCGGAGTGTGTGACGCTGGCAACGGTTCCCTCGATCTTTGCAACAGCTGTGCCCCACTTTTCGCGGTTGTTTGCAGCAAGATTGGCCCATGATTTTGGTTTTGTTGATTCAGGGGCTGGAGCAGCAGCAGGAGTTGGCTGTGACTGTTGCTGCTTCTCCTCTGGCTTGGCTGGTTCAACGGGGGTCTCAGCAGGGACTGAGATGGCGGATGGCTCATCAATAGGCTTCTCTTCTTCAGCAGCTGGTGGTGGTGAGCTTATTTCGTCACTGGTCTCTGGGGCAGTGGTGGTAGTTTCTGCGAGAGTCTGTTCAGGAGCAGCCTCATCGGCAATCTTTATCTCTTCAAGAGTATTGGTCTCTGCTGGCTCAGGGGCAGGATCAGACTTGGTCTCTTCAACAGCCTTTGGGGTCTGTGGCTCCTCAGCAGGTTCACCAGCAGCAGCCTGCAAGCTTTCAGTATTATCAATCTTCTCGGGATATTCGTCCTTAAAGAAACGCATCACGTCGTTGTGTACGTAATAGCCTCCAGGCTGTTCAGCAAGGTAGAATGACTGGACAAAGCGCTGGCTAGGCTGGTTATTGTTGGACATTTCTCCCATGACTTGGACAATGATGCCATTGGCGTTGGCAGGAAGAGTGTCAATGTTGGTAACATGGACCTTGCAGTTCTTGAAGTCATGCTTCATGATAACTTGGTGAATTTCCTATTATAATCAAACATATGGGGTATTTTAGGTCATGCCTTTAATGCTAGTAGCGTATAGTCGAAATTAGAGCTCATAACTTACACTCTGGCCATGTGCTCTCTCGACGACCTCTCCCTCAACGCCATGGATACAGCTTGAGGATTTCGAATAGAAGCAGTGGAGCTGTGAAGGATCTTTGTTTAGATAAGTGTAGTAGTCTTGTGCAAAAAGGTAGCCAATGTCCTTGGCTTCGATGCTGTGGACATCGAAGTTCTCGGCAGTGTTGTTTCCAGAAGTTTGTGCGTTTGACATATCGTTAAATTGTTTGCTTGTGCTATTTACAAAAAGGCTAAATTGGTAAGATCCCTGAATTTATTGCGATCATTCGCACAGAGCATATTTGTGGCTCATGATAAACTGATAAATGATGCGGCTGGATGGTGGCAAGGTGGTTGTGGGGTACATTTGTGCATTTGCCAGTAGGCCAATCCAGGCACAATCAGAGCCTTACTTACAGATTTCGTGCTTATAGATGAGTGAAAATGAGATAATAGGGAGTTTCAAAAGAGCCCAAAACTAACGCAATATTTTAGATTGTTGATGCCGACGCCGAACGCCGATACAGACAGGTATAGAAATAAAAAGGGAGCAGAAAAAGTTGTGATAAAAGGCACATCAATGGTTGGGTTTGGGGCCAGTGTCTTTTTTGCCACGCAATTATATTTAACAAAAAGATGAGCCTTCAATCTGCTCAATCAAGGAAATTTTTTAATTAAGTTCCTAAGCTATTGGCTGCCTTTGATGTGCATTTACAGCTAATTTTGCCACCAATATTAGGGGTTATGCTGGCCAAAACCACAGTGTTTATAAATGTTTGCAAAAAACAAACACACCTCCTCTTCCAGGCAGGGCATCTTGCACAAGTTTTTAATAACAAAAGCTCTTGCAGATAAAATAAATACTGTCTATAATAGTAAAGCAAGCCAATTCCAGCATGCCTGTATGACACAAAAACTTTTTGTAGCTGGCTGACCACAGTAGCAAACTCTATCCAAGTAAAGCTTCTTCAATAGACGAAACCAAAGCGCACGCTATAGATCGAATTATAGGCTTTAAACACATGCAAGCCATTTTTAGCAGTAGCAATCCTAGTAGGGGGTGAATCTGGCATGCGTATTTCCGGCCGCTGTTCCATGCCCGCTGGGCTGCTGCCTGGACTTTTTCTCGGGTGTCTGGTGGTTTCTGCTACTCATAGCGGGGTCATCGACAGGATTGTGGGGTGAGCTGGACCATGCTGAAAGCAAGCCATCTTCGCCACAGGTAATGGCAGTTCCTGAAGCAACGTCGAGTATAATGTCACGGACAATCTCGGTGTGGCCGCCCTCCATGATCCAGCAGGGGTTGATGGAGTCAGCATCAACGGCCAGAACATATACATTTCCCCTAACATGACATTTAGTGCACGGTTAGATTTTGCAGCATGGCCCACAATGTTATTAATTGGCAGATGGCAGACTTACCCGTTAGACCCCATTGATACTAGGAATCTGTCAGTATTTGCGTCGTATGAGCCGGAAATCATGTAATCTAGCTCGAATCCGGGCTGGTCCAGTATTCTCATGTCGCCAAAGTCTACGATAGGATCCAGCTATTTTTTACAAGTTTTCAGGCTTGTTAAAATCGCTTTACCCAGACAAGTGGTTGGTTTCTATAATGTGATCATTGCAATGAAGTTACCTCGTGAGTCCAAATGGAGAGGGTCTCCATGTCTGTCATGGCAAATATGCGGTCATAGTTAGCCCCAGTGTAGTTGGCACGGCTGATCGACGCATTTATGTTGGCCGATGTTATTAACGCCTCATCTTCGTCACTTTGGCGTGCATCGAACAAGCATAGGAGCCCGTCGGTGGACGATGATAGGAGCTGGCCGGGCGATTGGGGCGAGAACTGTAGCGATGTAATATCATTGCTGTGGGACGAAACAAAGGCATGCAAAGCTTTAGACGTCCGAAAGTCCCTATATATACATATATATGTATGTATAGGCGTGCGTTAGCATAGCTGGACTTCATAAGCCAAATAACTGCTGACCGATAATATGGTAGGTTCTTCATCAAAAGGGAACAATCCTGTGCCTTCACATATTCCCTGCAAATCAGCCGATGGGTCATACATTTTGGGAGAGGATTAGAGAGATTATTCCAGTACACTTCTAGAGGAGACTCTGCCATATGGATCATAGTTTTTGAAGGGTGTATGATTATAGGGGAAATCACAGTCAAATGGATGTCCAGTTTTACTAGTAAACTTTCACCCTTCAAAAATTATTGCCCATATTATGACAAGCTCTCCATCAATTGGAAACAGATCGATACCCTCGTGCATTCCCTACAAGTCGGCCCATAAGCTGTACACTTTGACCGAAGCCTGATGGACTATTGGCCACTATCCAGGGTATCATTCTGGTACACCTTCAAAGGAGATTCTGACATATGAATACTAACCAGAATTGCAACGAACTTTCCATAACATCCCAGATGGTCCCAGCGGCTAATAGATTGAGACCCGGACTTGCGTCGAACGACAATACGGGCTTTGTAGCTAAAGGTGTGGACATCAATTCCCATTAGTTGCTTCTGGCTTTCAAATAGACACTAAATAATGTATAGCCCACCTTTAAACTGCTGGCTAGCCTGGTTGAGATTAGTGCGAAGGTCCCACACCAAGATAGACTGGTCCTTTGAGCCTGTTACCAGAGTGTTCTCATCAATGCTCTTTATGCTTGTAATTGTGTCATTGTGATACCCGACTGTTCTCTTTCTTTCGAGTCTTGATGCATCGTATAAGTTGACTCTATGTGTTGAGCCGGTAGCAGCAATTCCATGCCCAGTTGCTACTATGTTGTACACGTATTCTGTGGTTTCTCTGGGTTTTAACGAAAAGGGCACCGAGCTTTTTAGGTAAGGCTTTGCACAAGAATCGCCCGGTGCCTGGATGGGTGGTCGCTGCATGCTTTTTAAGATTATAATTAGAATAACACAAGGCAAAGAGCTTGAAAGCGAGTAGCATGGATCCTTGCAAAAAATCCAGACCATGACAGTGTGATTTCTTGATAAATAACGGTGTTGTTTGTGTGATTAGGGGAAATCAAGCCAATGGCTGTCTGGGTGTTTCTTTGATGCAACATTTCTTGGCTTTGAAACGAGCATGACCTCATGGACCTCCGCCTATCCTTTGTGACTCTACTTTTTTCACTGCAATATTGAATTTTCAATTCTAACTTTTACAAATTTTGGGCTCCCATTTGACTTTTACGAAACCCTGACACACACTCACAAAGAGAGACCTTTATTGCTTAATAGTGGCACAATTTGACAGTTAGGGCAGCGTTGCAAGCAGCATGTCATTCAACGACTTGGAGGCTGGGTATGGGCGCTCCATACAGCAAGAAAACTCAATAGGTAAGTTTAGTTTCCATGCGCGACAAGAAACTTATGACCTCGCTGTCAAACGGTCTAACGTTTATTTAAATATGCTCGGACTAGATCACGAATACCGTAACGCCATCAAGTCTCTCTCTCAGGATATATTCCTTGTTAATGCCACTCGTGGGCAGATTTCAAAGCTTGTCGGCTTTCTAGGGACGAATCGAGATACTCCAGAATTACGCAAGAAGCTGTAAGAAACAATATATCCATACCTACACATTCCGAAGGGAAAGTTCTGTCCACTATAACACACCGATGAGGCGCTAATAACACATTAACATAAAAATAGACATGACAAACAAGATAGTACGAGGGAACTAGCAAAGGAGGTGGGGAGTCGTCTTAAAGGGCTCTCGGCATTTCAAGAAAGCGTGGATGATGGTACTAGGGTATGTGCCAAGGCCCCTTTGGGTAAATATGTCTTCTACCCCAATGACATCTACTGAGTATGATAACAAGCAATATATGACCTTTATATTTAGCGGAAGAGAAGGCTAGAGCAGGAAAAATTGACAAAGGACTTCCAGAAAACGCTTGAAGACTTCCAAAACATCGAGCGCCTTGCGCTTACAAAAACACGCAAGGCCATCATGAGCGCTGATGAAGCAGTGCAGCAGCAGGAAAGAGATCGACTAAACGCCGAAGAAAATGTTGAGGAAGAACAGCCACTCTTGGATGAGCAGCGCCAGTAAGCCGAAGCATCCAGATATTTATGAATGTATAGCAATCCTGCTGCTCTTTACTAACGATATTTTGTATCAATAGGGTCCAGCTACAGGTTTTTGATAACGAAATTGGCTATAACGAGATGCTGATCCGTGAGCGTGAAAACGAAATACGCGAGATTGAGCAGGGAATTATTGAGTTAAATACTGTGTTCCGTGACTTGGGCACTATTGTTACTGAACAGCAATCCCTGTTCGACAACATTGAGTCCAACGTCAACAACGTCAAAAACCATACCAACAACGCCTCAGAGCAGCTCACCCGGGCTAGTGAGCACCAGAAACGGTCCCGAAAGTTCATGTGCTATATCTTCATCTTTGTTTGCGTGTTTCTTTTCTTGGTGTTCCTCATTGCACTCTCATAGCCACCATTCAGCTGTCCAGCCATTCCAATCTAACTTGGGCAAAACCCTATGTTTTCTTCCTTTTTATCACTGTAAAAGTATTTTTATTGAAAGCCATGCGTTTGGCATTTATTGGTTAAATGCATTAACGTCTCCCTTTCCCAGCTAATTCTTCTTTGACTACTTCAATAAAGTTTCTTTTAAAATCCATAATCTTATTTGGAACGTCGCTTTCCCGAACAGAGTTTGCTATCTTTTCGGACTTGTCGATGCCTAGGACAGAAATCCAGGGTTTGGGTCAAGGTGCTGCATAGTAGTATATTTAAAACAGCTTTAGTTAATTGTTTTGTATTTACCCCTCCTGCGAGCCTTTTCGGCTGTCGATTCTGCCCACCAGACAAATCTATGGAATCGAGGGCTTTGAAGAAGCTATTCTTCCAAGATGACCAGATTTGTTAATAACAGCTGCTCACACAGCTCTTTACCATAGAACTAATGTACACGCAAATCGCAGACTTGCCTTGTAGGTTATAATAGCTTGAAGTCTTCGAGAAATTTGAGAAAACATGCTTATGAGATATAATAAATTTTGGTTGATTAGCCAAGGAAATCCACCCATCAGCCATGTGCTAATTTGTCAGCTAATAGAATTGTTTGGAAATTTTGGGATATGGGAGATAGTTTTTGAAGGGTGACTTTTGGTGGCCAACGATTAAAGGGGAAACTACAGCCAAATGAGTGATCACACTCTATTAGCAAATGGTCACCCTTCAAAGATAACTGCCCATATTTTTGATCCCTAACTCCAAAAGCGTATTCTACTTTGCACTAGAGCTCTGAGCAATACCACTAGACAGGCCAAGCCCAGTCAATTACAGCGCATTGCTTATACCTGAGCCATATTGCTGTTAAAAGATAAGGATTCTATGATTATGAAGTAGGCAGAAGTATCCGTGAAAATATGACCATAATGATAAGTCTATACATGATTATTTAATACAAATCCCAAACAAGATCAAAGTCATCTTGTATCCTTTTTTATTTTTTGAGCTTTAGTATAGCTTGTAAAATCATATCCGATAGATTCCATGTTGCCCATAGTTCATCTCAGCGCACGCGCTACTAAAGGTGCAAATGGGCTATTTATATCTATTTTCTCCGAGCACAAATCCTTCAAGACAGTAAAATACATTTTTCCCCGCTCACCATATAGAAATGCGCATACAAAGTCGGCAAGCATCCCTCATATCGCAATCGTTGGCGGTGGTCCGGCTGGCTTTTACACGGCGGCAAGGCTTTTGTCCAGGGTTAAAGCCATCGCCATAGACATATATGAAAAGCTTCCTACTCCCCATGGCTTAGTCAGGTATGGTGTTGCACCAGATCACCCTGAAGTGAAAGTATGTTACAGCAGCACATAAAATGATTGCGCCAGAATCAGCTGGCAGGTTCTTCATCAAATGGAAACAGTCCTGTACCCTTATAAATTCCTGAAAGTTTGGCCCGCCAGCCATAGATTTTGGGGGAGCATTGGGGGAGATCATTCTGGTACACTTCTAGAGGAGACTCTGCCAACTGCTAGACCTGCCCTTTCAACCCCTTTGTGGCCGCCATGTTACTGACACCCTAGAGCATATCCTTCAATGTAGATTTGCATGAACAAGTTTGACCAGGTTGCAGAAGACGAGCGGGTTCGTTACTTTGGTAATGTCGAGGTTGGCACTGACGGGCTGACCCTAGAGAAGCTCAGGTCCATATACAGCGGCGTAGTGCTTTCTTTTGGCGCATCTCGAGACAGAAAGCTAGGAATTCCCGGAGAAGATGGGTGGAGACCTACTGGATCTGGTGCTGACTCTAGACTGGAAGGAGGCATTCTGTCAGCAAGAGACTTTGTGAACTGGTACAATGGCCACCCAACAGCACAGGCCCTCGCCCCAGACTTAGAAAGCTGCGATCGGGCCATAATTATAGGCCAGGGAAATGTTGCCCTGGATGCGGCACGGATCCTGCTCTCAGACATAGATGTGCTGGCTAAGACGGACATCACCGAAAATGCACTTGATCACCTCCGCAAGAGCAAAATACGCCATGTCGATGTGGTCGGAAGGCGTGGTCCTCTCCAGGCAGCGTTTACCATAAAAGAGCTCCGCGAAATGATAAAGTTGCCCAATGTCGCGTTTTCTACCGATGCTGAGCTGGTCGATAGAGAAATAAAGGAAGGCGCTGGGCTGCTCGCAAAATCGAGGCCACTGAAGCGCATGGCAGACCTTTTGTCCAAGCATGCTGCACAGTCAATATCAGAGCCGCCAACTACCGGCATGCCCAGCCAAGATAAGCGTAGCTGGTCACTCCAATTCCTCTTGAGCCCCGTCAAAGTGACTGGAAACCCTAATGGCCACTCACCCCAGATGGTTGTTTTTGAAAAAAACAGACTTGAGGGCCCCTCAGAACGTCCAAGAGCAGTAGGAATCGGAGAGTATGTTGAGCTCGGCTGTGGCTTGGCCCTCAGAAGCGTAGGATATGCCAGCATGCCTATGAAAGGTGCGCCATTTGACGAAAAGAAGATGTTGGTTCCTAACATTGGAGGAAGGGCTCTAAAGGCTGATGGCGATGTTGAGCCCGGATTGTATGTTTCGGGATGGCTCAAGCGCGGCCCAGTCGGGGTCATTGCAACAACAATGCAAGATGCCTACCAGACAGCCGATGTAGTCTCAAGCGATATTTCTGGTGGTGCTTTGACCGCCACTACAACAAACGAGGTTGATTCCCAGTTGCAGAAGCTTGATGTCATGGATGGACATGTCTCTTATTCTGGCTGGAAAGTATTAGAGGACCACGAGTTTAACTTGGGAAAGGCAATTGGAAAGCCTCGTGAGAAAGTCACCAATGTGAAGGATATGCTAGACATAATCACAAAGTAGTAAAATAAAGCCATATAGTAATATGGACCATTATTTTTGAAGGGCGAATTTTTACTAGCAAGCCAGTTTCAATTTGCATATTGGCCAGCCGATATTATCATTGATAATATTAATTTGGTCCTTCAAAATAATCACCCATATTTAAATTAGTTTGCTTTTTTGAGCCAGCTCATCTTCCATAGATCATACAAACCAACACTGTCTAAAAGTGAGTGATCAGGCATTTTATTTCTTCCAAGAAGGCAACTAGCTGTATGCTACATATAGAACACAGTCTAAAAACGAAACCAAGCCATGAAAAAAGCAAGGCTCCCATAACCCTTTTTGCCCATTTAGCACATTTCCTAAATAAGCCGGGTTTTCTGTTTACTCTCATTCGACAATATAGGATTTCTGCTTCTATAAGCTTTATTTGAGTATTTGAAGATGGTTTATAGTGACTATGATTCGGGCCTTTGGTTCGAAACAGAGATAATTTCCAGACTCTGCAAGAAAAGCCTTCCCAAGAACATGAAGATAGCTTTTGGACAGGCCATGAGCGTAGAAAGGTTCTATCTAAACAGTCGAAACACCTTTGCGCTCGGTAAGTAAAGTCTCATAAACATGCTAAATGGGCAGGCATCACTGTATGCTAAGGCACTCAATGGCGCATACTATCTTCACTTTCAAATGTAGATTTTCCAAACGACCAATACTTACTAACGACCAATACCTTTTATAGCCAAAGTACGTTCAACCGGAAAGCAGGTCCTAGTAATAGGTAAAGCTTCTTGGGAATTGTTCATAACGCAGCTTCCTGTGAAGCTATCAAACATGCTACCCAATATCCGCCCATCGGACGTGGAGATTTTAAATATTGTCTCGTTTGATTATGAGCCCGAATTCACCAGCTTCAAACAAAAGATCAAAGAATACAATCAAGAAATAACCCGTGCCTCAAAGCTAAAGGAACTTAAAAAGTACCGCGATGAGGCAATCGAGACAAGAAAGGCCAAGACCCACAGATACGTGTCCATTGATTGTGAGATGTGGGAGAGAAACAACAACTTTATTCTCGAAATTGGCTGGAGCATCTACGACCCACAAACCGACGCGATTTTAGACTACCATCATATCAACTCCAATGCCCTTAACCTTCACAACGGTCGCTATGTGCCTGATTACAAGGAAGGCTTTCTTTTTGGGTCAAGCGTCAGGGCTCCCGTTTCCACTACCGTCGATGAGCTTAAAAGCCTATTTAAAAAGCTGCATCCAGTCATAATTGTCGGCCACGGCGTGAAAGGAGACATTGATCTTCTTAAAAAAGCCAAACTCCCATTTACTGATGTCAACGGATTCCCTATAAAGATTATCGATACCTCCCAATTATACATGGACTACACCTCTGAGCCTCACAATCCGACATCGGTGGGAAATATGTGTAAAAATCTGGGGATCGAGACCGCAAACCTCCACAATGCGGGCAATGATGCCAGATTTACCCTGATGGCGTTTTTAAAGCTAACTCAGCAATAGCTTTTACACCGGCTAGCCTTGCTACATTCATTCATTATCAAGAGCACCATTTCTGACTGCTTGCTTATAAAAATAAGAATCGAAGAACACATTGCGGTATCTGCAGCAATCATTGAAGCAACATAAGGGATGCAGGTCAATTATAAATCACAGAGCCGTAACAAGACAAGAGCTTTTATTATAATAGTTTCAAACACGCTTTTCCAACATGCACACCTTCCATACTAGTGAGATTATAACAAAAGCTTCTTGACTTTATATTAAACTGAAAAATAAACCTAATCAATTTTACATAAACAAATGGCAGCACTATAATGGCCGCTAAATGCATTAGAAGGATATCAACATTTCTGGCTCTTCCTCAGCCATATCTTGCTCCTTTGGCTGTGACTCGCTACTCTCATCGTCTCCATTTGCAGAATGTGGGACGCGCAATGCATGGATATCGTCTGAGGATGCCGCCCCGACCATCTTTGATCGTTGATAAACAAACAGCTTTGAGGGAAGATGGTATACTGAGGCCACAGATCCCATTTCCGAAACCAACTCTTTAAGCAAATCCTCAGATACATTGATCTGCTTGAGACCGATGGCTGGCTTCTTGGCTAGTGCAACTGCTCGTGCTGATCCTGGGTTTGCAGACAAGAGTCTCCAGTAGAGATAGGCACGGTCACGAACATCAGGGTCAGGCGAAGATTCAGACGCAACACGGAGTATCTTTAGGACAAGCTCGTTCCCTTCCTGCGGCTTCTTGAGGAAGTACTTGACTGCTGAGTTGACCAGAGCCAGCTGCACCTCTTCCTCTTCGTCCAGGAAATCTGGCTCAAGCTCTTCTAGTAGCTTGCCAGCCTGGCTGATGCTTTGTGAATACTCCCCGATAATCCACACCAGAGCGCTTTTTGCTTCTGGTGCTTGGACAATCTCTAAGCAATCGCAAATAGGTTTGAGTGCATCTGAGAACCTATTTGGATACTTTCTATAGAGATCACGGAATACAGTAATCGACTCCTCGACTGCGTATTCTATGCCCGTTTTTATGATGTCGAGCAGGTCCTTGCTGCACTGGTCGGCAGCACTCTGATGCTTTACTCCAACCTGTCCTATTGCCTGGATGGACTTGCGAACAAAATCAACATCTACTTCCTTAGAATACTCCTTCAATTCCGACAAGAGCTGCTTTGCAGAACTCTCAGAGCAAATTCTGACCATAATACCAAGCTTTTCGTTTTTGACGTATACAGGGTCGTTATATTTACAGTAAAATACCTTGAGATGCTTCGAAAGGATCTCTGGGTGCTTCTGCAAGACCAAGTTCAGATTCCTTAATGCGATATATTGGATCTCTGATCTTGTAGCCAGCAAGGTAACAAGTGGCGGCTCTAACTTGCGCTGGTACTCTCTGATTGTTGAGCTGTTTTTGATATATTCCTCATACACGACAATTAAACGAATGGCAGTTAAGACAACGCTGGTGTTTGCATGCTGCAGCCTCGACAAGGCCTGTTCGCAGATAGTCACAGCCTCCCTTTCGTCCCTAGGCTTGTATTTGGTCAAGGCTTCAAGGATAGTTATCTGGCCCCACTCAGAGCACTCGTTCATAATGGGCAACAAGGCCTTCATGGTACCCGAGTCCAGCCTCCAGAAGTCTCTTGTTGGGTCTATCTCACTTATTTCTCTTAAAGAGATCACGGCATTAGAAGCGACCATGGCATTAGAGTCTGTGAGCGCATTGCGAACTTCACCAATAAATCCATAATCATCAGCGACATTGGGGTCAAGTTCGTATATTTTCGCTACGCAAACAACTGCAGTCTTTCTCACGTATGGACTGGGGTCCCGCAGGCATTTGCTTAGAGGGTCACAAAGGTAGTCCAACACCTCGGGAACCTGGAGGCATCCCATGGTACGAATAGAAAGTGCTCTAATCAGTGGGTTAGAATCCTCTGTGTCTCTTACAAACGTGTTAACAGCCAATATAACCAAGTCTGGCTTTGTCTTTGCGTAGTTAATCAAGTATAGGTATATCAGCTTTTTAATCTCAAGGTCCTCAGTCTGCATATTCTTCAATACATCAGTAAATAGGCCGCTGACATCCTTTCCCACAGTCATGTTGGCAATTACCCTTCGGACAGCCTCCTTCCGTCTATCTCGATACTCGCTGTTTAGCTCGGTCTTCAGCTCAAAGTTCTCGCCTAGAATGTGAAATTCCAGAAAGATGAAGCAGCAAAATTGTAAATGTCTGGCCTGTACTCAATAACTGTATGGGCTAGGCGTACATATGTGGTCTATTTTTAGCATGACAGCATACCTTTTCTTAGCACATTGAGAACTTTGTTTTTCATAATCTGCAGCCGAGCTAGATTGGCTTGGAAGGTACTCATTTTGAAGTAGTATTCTGATAAAGAAATGGTGGAAGGTAAACCAAAATATGGAGAGTAGATGCTATAAAAGGTAGAGAGGCTGAGTAACCAAGGCTATTTTGATACAAGGTTGTAGTACCAGTAATTATGGCAAACTTCAAAATGAGTAGAGTTCTTAATGCTCAGAAAACGTAATAAAATAGCTAAATTTCACATCCTTGATACATCAAATCAAAATCAGCCTCTTGCTATGAAACATTTATGACTAGTTTTTGATGTAGACAGAGATGTTCCAATAAACATGCAAAAGACTGTTATTAGTGGAACAAATAAGACACTATTAAAGTTAGTTCAGTAATCCAAATTTTGTACTGCCAAATGTATTCAGCTTATGTGTTTCTAATATCATGGAATCCAACATACTTGTCAAATTAATGAATGTTTTTCATTGAATAATAATGTGTAATGTCGTGATCTTATAGAAAATGAAAAATAGCAAAGCATAGGTAATATTTTGTAAAATTAAATGGTGCTCGCTAAATGATTTAGTCGACCTCCTCCATCTTGGAATCGGCGGCAGCCTCATCCTCGGCGACCTCAGCAGCAGGGTCGTTGGTGGAGACATCGTCTTCAACGCTAAGAGCAATCTTGAGCATGTTGTAAACGCTGTTAGAGAAGACGGTGGGATCCTCAAGAGTGAATCCAGAGGCCAACAATGAAGTGTTGTAAAGCATGGTAGCGAAGGTGGAGAAGTTGTTGGAGTCGGCGGGGGTGTCCTTGAGGGCACGAATGATAGGATGATCGGGGTTGATCTCCATAGTCTTCTTGGAAACCATGTAGGATGTCATGGAGCTGTCGCGGAGAGCTTGGGCCTTCATGATGCGCTCCATGTTGGCAGACCAACCGAACTGTCCGGTAACGAGAACGCAGGGAGAGTCGGTGATGCGATCAGAGACGACGACCTTCTCGACCTTGTCGCCGAGCTTCTCCTTGATGGATGAACAGAGAGATTCAAACTCCTTCTTCTTAGCTTCAAAGGCTTCCTTCTCAGACTCGTCTTCCTCGATTTCACCCTCCTTGGTGACTGAGGCGAGCTTCTTGCCTTCGTATTCACGGAGCTGCTGGACGCAGTATTCATCAATGGGGTCAATCATATACAAGACTTCGAATCCACGCTTCTTGAGCTTCTCGAGGAATGGAGAGTTCTCAACAGCCTGCTTGGACTCACCAGTGATGTAGTAGATGTTCTTCTGGTTCTCGGGCATGCGAGTGACGTAGTCCTTGAGGGAGGTGAGTTCTTCGGTAGACTTGGTGGAGTTGTAACGAAGGAATTCAGCAAGCTTGGTGCGGTTCTGGCTGTCTTCGTGAACACCGAGCTTCAAGTTCTTGCTGAAGGCCTCGTAGAACTTGGTGAAGTTCTCCTTATCCTCGGCAATCTCGGTAAACATCTCAATGGCCTTCTTGACAAGGTTCTTGCGGATGACCTTGAGAATCTTGTTCTGCTGGAGAATTTCACGGGAAATGTTGAGAGGAAGATCCTCAGAGTCAACAACACCCTTGACAAAGCTTAACCACTCAGGGATGATGTCCTCGCAGTCGTCCATGATGAATACACGGCGGACGTAAAGCTTGATGTTGTTGCGCTTCTTGCGAGACTCAAAGAGATCGAAGGGAGCACGGCGGGGAGTGAAGAGAAGAGAACGGAACTCGAGCTGTCCCTCTACTGAGAAGTGCTTGATGGCAAGGGGATCTTCCCAGTCATTGCTGAGAGCCTTGTAGAAGTTACCGTACTCCTCCTGAGTGACGTCAGAGGGCTTGCGGGCCCAGATGGGCTTGTTGCTGTTGAGGACCTCGTCCTTGGGCTCAAGCTCCTTAATCTTCTTGGTCTTGCCCTTCTTCTCTTCATCTTCAGAGTCGGAGGCGTCCTCGATCTTGGCCTCGTCTTCCTTCTTCTCTTCTGACTCTTCAACCTTGGATTCCTCTTCGTCGGCGGGAACCTCCTTCTCGACCTCGGCGATGGTGTGGAGATGGATGGGGTATGAGATGAATTCGGAATGCTTCTTGACGACCTCCTTGATACGACGCTCTTCGAGATATTCGAGCTGGTCATCCTTGATATGAAGAATGATCTCAGTACCGCGCTTCAAGTCGGGGAAGACCTCCTTACGGGTAACATTGAAAGAGCCACCAGCGGATGATTCCCAGATGTACTGCTCGTCATCGTTGTTCTTGGATACAACTTCGACCTTGTGGGCAACAAGATAAGCAGAGTAGAAACCGACACCAAATTGACCGATCATAGAGATATCGCCGGCATTCTGACTGAGAGCCTCCATGAAGGCCTTGGTTCCGGACTTGGCAATGGTACCGAGATTGTTGATGAGGTCTGATTTCGTCATACCGATACCAGTGTCGCGAATGCGAAGAGTCTTCTCCTCGGCATTGGGAATAATATCAATCTTGAACTCCTCGCCACCTTCTTCGAGGACGGACTTGTCGGTGAGTGATTGGTATCTGATCTTGTCGAGAGCATCGGAAGCGTTGGAGATTAACTCACGGAGGAAAATTTCCTTGTTGGAGTAGATGGTGTTGATGATAAGGCTCATAAGCTGAGAAATCTCAGCCTGGAATTCAAAAGTTTCAGAGGACATTTTGGTTGCTATAAAAAATTTTACACAGAAGTTTGCAGGAAATGAAAAAGAAAGTTGAAGAGACCTGGGTAACAACACAAAGCACTCACGCCGTTTCCCATTTATATCAGCTCGCCTTGTCCTCATAAAACTGCCTACGTACTCGTACTGGCTTTTCTTTGGTCTTCATTGATGCCCTTTTAGTGTAGAAAAAAATAGAATCAAGTCCGGCCGTGGACCATGATTGGCCAGCTTTATTTCCAAATGGAATTTTATCGAACACGCTGGTAAAGTCGAGAGAGCCCCATAGGATCATCAAGTCATTATCCCAAACTAATCATCCAGACCTAGATTTAGGGCCAGAAATCTAAAGTTGGATAATTAAATCAGGAATCGTTACTATCTTACAGACTCACCTTTGAAGATGTATCAGAATAGTATCTTGGATAACAGCCAATTATCACAAAGACATCAGCTAAAATGTATGGCTTATGGGCTGGTTTGTAGGGAATATGTGTGGATATCGGCCTGTTCCCTTTTGATGGAGAACTTGCCATCTATTGTAACAAAGAAGTCAGGTGTGGTAACAAGCACTTCTATTAGACGGCCACATCTTTAAAAACATGCATACTGCCACTTCCATATCAAGTGGTAGACAGCACCACTTGAAAGGCCCCGTAAGACATTCAATAGGCGTTTATAGACCCAGATCTATACTATTATGTAAAAGTACCTACAATGGTTGAATAGAGATGGCGCAAGTGGCTAGACATGTCTAGTGTTCTTACATGCTTTGTTGCTATCAAAGCACCCATTTTGTCTATTTGACGATTGTTCTGGCTTTTCTTCTCCAGTTGATAAATAAGGTGGGTATGACCTAAGTATTTACGTCTTTATGGCAGGCCAAGAATTGCCATCAGCGTGTGTTTCTATGTAAAGAGGCATCATCAAACATGGCATGTGCGCTTAAAAACAAGAATCTCAAAAGGTAGTAAGAACTTTTCAGATTTCCAACTTGTTCATATTTGCGTTGGTTTAACAAGCTAGTAGACAGCAGTATATCACCTCGGTGGCACTGGATGCCAGGGGCACCTATGGAACCATCGAGGCTGATTGAATGGCATATTCTGGGCGGGTACTGGTGAGGTGACAGATCTCTCATACCCAACCCTGATCATATTATACTTGAAGACGTATACTTACAGGGAGTTTGTGGACCATGATTTCGTAATATGCAGCCATTTTTAGTCGCAGCCATTTCCAGATGGGCTTGAGGTGTGCGGTGCGCTATGATCAAGCTTCTGGTGCAAATCTTATGTATTTGGCCTCAAATCGCATGCCCCTCAACAGAGAGGCAAGTCAGCTATTCAAGAAGCAGCATGTGTTAATGTCAGCCTGATGCTTTGTATGGTCACGATACATCTTTGGCTGAGACCAAGAAGGGGTTGCTTGCGATCGGGCCAATTCCCCTCCGTTCATCCATAGGTTAGTAGCCACTTATCCTCATGTGCTTCTCTCAAAAAATGATTGTTTTTGCAAGCTTCAGAGGCAGGCTGATTGCACGTGGGAACGAGCCGCCCATAGGACAGCGCTTCTCATGCCTTTCTTTCAACTCCGTTGTTAGTGCCCAGACAATTCTTGCCTGTGATAGTAGCCGCCATTGCGATAGTAATAAATAGCCTGCATCACCTCCAAGCTACTGGAGTGCATGTTTCTTTAGATTTTGTATTCTTATTCTTAGATATGGTTTCTACCTCGGCCCCTACTCCAAATTCAAGCAACCAGGCTCCTATAAAGTAAGTAATGATGGCTTTTGGCGGCACCATCAGACTGGTCCACACTACATGCACAAACATATACATATGTATTCAGTTGCTTATCCAGTATCTACCACCTGTATAACAATAGCCCGATGGAGAGCTTGGGTGCGGAGCGCAAGTCTCCTTCTTTCCCTGTGCGCGAAATGACTTATTTTGTTGATGGTGACAAAGAAGCAACTTTGGTATGTATTTACCTTGTATGTGTGTTAATAATGTCGAGTCTGCCTTTTGACAGAGCCCTCCATGCCCATGTGTGTAGTTATTTTTGAAGGGCTAACTTTTACTAGTAGGCCAGTTTCAGCTTGCATATTGGCCAGCCTGCACTATCATATACAATAACAATTTAGCCCTTCAAAAATGGTCACTCATGTGCCTGGTCTATAGCCCTTTGACTTAATGGCTGCTTAGAGATCATAAGCACTAACTGTACACAATCATGTGAAATATTCAAAATAGCTCAAGGAGGAAATTATGCTGGAACTTGAGCGTGATCCGAACTGGAAGATCGACGACTATCCCAACCTTTCATTAGCTGAGATACGCGAGAGGACCATGGCGAAGGTTCGCCGCATGGCTGACGATCTCCTAACAAAGAGCAAGGAGCAAGTTTTCCAAAAAATGGCAATGATATCCGTCGTTGATCCTGGATTTTGGACCAGGTTTGGTGTGCATATCGGCCTCTTCTTTGGAGCACTCCAGGGACAAGCAACCCCTTCCCAGCTCAGCTACTGGCTCGAAAGAGGCGCTATGACCATGCAAGGAATCATAGGCTGCTTTGGGATGACTGAGCTCGGCCATGGGTCAAATGTCGCTGGGCTCGAGACAACCGCGACTTTTGACAAAAACACAGATGAGTTTGTTATCCACACACCTACCATAACAGCCACGAAGTGGTGGATTGGAGGTGCAGCACACACCGCAACCCACTGCGCAGTTTACGCGCAGCTAATCATTGATGGCAAGCGCTATGGCGTCAAAACATTTGTTGTCCAGCTTCGTGACCCCGAAACATTCCAGCTGATGCCAGGGGTGAATATTGGCGATATTGGAAAGAAGATGGGCCGCGACCAGATCGATAATGGCTGGATCCAGTTTACAAATGTGCGGATCCCTCGCAGCCACATGCTGATGAAGCACACCAAGGTCACTCGAGAAGGAAAGGTAATTGATCCACCCATGGCCCAGCTTGCATATGGCGCCCTTATCCTTGGGCGTGTATCCATGGTTAACGACTCAGGAAACGTATCTAAGCGTGCCTTGACCATCGCTATTCGCTATGCTGCTATTCGCCGCCAGTTCGCTAGTGGTCCTGGCCAAGTAGAGACCAAGCTGCTCGACTACCCTATTCACCAACACCGCCTGATCCCGCTGCTTGCCCAGACCTTTGCAATGATTTTCGGCGCACGCGAGATGAACACAAACTATCAAAACCTTATGGCCCAGATCAATTCCGAGAAGCAAGAAAACATGCAAGCGTTGCTGGAAAACTTGAAGGAGACTCATGCCACAAGCGCTGGTCTAAAGGCCTTTTGTACTTGGATGTGTCTGAACATCATTGACCAGTGCCGTCAGTCGTTGGGTGGCCATGGATACTCTGCTTACACCGGACTGTCAACCTCGTACCAAGACTTTGTTGTCCACTGCACTTGGGAGGGCGACAATACGATTCTGACTCTTCAGTGCGGCAGATACCTGGTCTCAATGGCAAACCAGGCCAAGAAAGGCAAACCTCTTCCTAAAAATATGTCGTATTTGGGAGAGTTTGTAAAGAGCCGCACACACCCTAGTTGCAAGGGAGTATCCGTCGAAGATGTCTGCTCCTTCAAGACCCTCAGGGAAGCATGGGGCTGTGTTGCCGCAAACGCCATTATTCAGGCCGCAAATGAGTTTGAGGAGGCATTGAAGAAGGGCTTGGATAAAGACGCAGCCTACGAGCAGTGCTCAGCATCCCGTCTCCACGCGGCCCGCATGCATGTGTTTACCCACCTCTTTAACCGCTTTTCCGAGGCAGCCGAGGCAAGTCCTGATTCGTTGCGCCCTACGCTAACCAAGCTCGCTGTGCTGTTTGCTACACACTCAGCAACTCAGCATAGTGGAGAATTCCTCCAGTGCGGCTACTATAATAACGAGCAGATCTACACAATTAAGCGGCATGTAAGCGAGCTATGCGCTGACCTGCGCAATGACGCTGTTTCCATCGTTGACTCCTTCAACTACTCTGACTATGTGATCAATTCCCCACTTGGCTGCTTTGACGGAAATATCTACGTCAAGTACTTTGACTTGGTTAAGCGCAACAACCCTCAGAATGAGATTCCCTACTTTGAAAAGCTCATCAAGCCACTTCTAAACAGATCGGTAGATTCTGATGGCGGGCCCGAGCTGGAAATCGACCAGGAAGAGTAAAAGATATTTTAGCCTTGTTTTTTTCATATTTTTTAAAGTGGCGCACATACAAGCGATTATAATTTATCATATATTATTTAGAACTCTTACTTTTTATTTGATTGTTTTGAGCCTGTAAGGACTTTAACATGTTTTACCAATATATATCATTGCAATTGGCAATAGTGAACCCACATTTACCTAAAGATATACGGATGCCAAGATAGTCTTGCATACCAGCTTTGCTAATTGAGCTATTTCATTAGATTGTCATGTGGGAGTTCTGCAGGGCTTGAGATAGGAAGTGGGGGCAGACTAAAAGGGGGAAAATAAAAACACGGTCGTTGGGTTCTGATAACCCAAGGGGGCGTCTAAAACAGCCAATCTCTGCCCCCAGTAAACTCCGAAAGGCTGGACTAACCTCTCAGTCGCTTCAGACTTGGCGATCGACATCATTGGGACTTTTTAACGGGCTTTTCTGCTACGATATTTTCACCACTTTTTCTTTTCTCTAATTTAAAATATTTAGCTTAAAATGAGCACCTTGCACCCAAATAGCATAGAGAATGGATCAAATGGACAGGGCGGCCCTAGAGGACTGAGAAGAAAGGGATCAGAGTACCTCAACGAGACAGTGAACTTCCAACGCACAACGCTGCTTGGAGAGGACACGTTTGTTCGCGGTATTTCAAAGGTCCTGATCATATATACCGGCGGAACCATTGGGATGCAGCACGACAAGGAGAACGGGTACACCCCAGTCAAAGGATACCTCCCACAAAGTCTGGCTCTTCTTCGCCGTTTCCACGATCCCGATGGTTTCCGTGACTTTGAGAGCTACTCCCGAAGCAGCTCTCGGGACGAGCAAGGAACGCCCCCCGTAGCAGAAGCCAACCTTGCGGGCCAACAAACAAAGGGTGGCACCCAGGACAGAGATGGCACAAAGCCAGCACAAACGACTGAAGGTGTTCTTCAGCAGGACAGACAAAATGTAGACAGGCTTTGGGTCGATGAGGAAGGAACCACCAAGACCAACTCTGTCAGCGGATCCACGGTGTCTTTGGCAAATATCGTAGATATCCCCGAAAAGGCGCTGGAAGACGCAGTGCTTTCTGACTGGCTCATCACACCTCGCTCATTGTATGGCAAGCGTATCAAGTAGGTGGTGTTTCCATTAGACGAAAATGAAATCTTGGGCTCTCCTTTCTAGATCGGCAAGATGGATCATATGCCACACTGCTGATATTAACTCTGTGTGGCTACTTTTTTCTCTTTCTAGGTACTGCTTTCTTGAGTACGATCCGCTGCTAGACTCATGCAACATTTCCATGAAAGGTAAAGCGTATTTCATTGGTTGAAGTTGCTGGAATCCGCATTGGCCCGTGCGCTTTTGCCCTTGGCGATTCAATTGTTTTAAAAGGCAATATTTTACATTGTTGCTCATTTTAGACTGGTCCAAAATTGTTTCTGATATCGAGCGGTTCTACCACAGATTCGATGCATTTATCATCCTACATGGTAAGCCATTTGTGTTACAAATAATGCCACCCAAAGCTGTTATACCTAAGTAAACCTGAATTTATCGCTCACGGGATTCAAAATTTAGGCACGGATACAATGGTTTATACTGCCAGTGCCCTCAGCTTTATGCTAGAAAACTTGGGGTAAGGTTGGATACCATTCTATGTTGCTGTATAGCACATGTCTCTTTGGTTGCAAAGTTACTAGCCGTATTGCAAATTTGGATTGTTGCTTTAGAAAGCCAGTAATTTTGACTGGATCCCAGGTGCCATTTTCTGAGGTCCGGAATGATGCAGTCGAAAACCTCTTGGGCGCATTGACCATCGCCGGACATTTCATGATACCAGAGGTATCTCTGTATTTTAATAACGCGCTTTATAGAGGAAATCGCTGCGTGAAGGTCAACGCAATGGAGTTTAAGGCATTTGATTCTCCCAATTTAGCGCCACTGGTGAAGGTGGGGGTAAATATCGGTGAGTTCTGGCTTTGTTTTGCACCACTCAATATTATATTAGTGCTTTGTCTAAACATACATCTGTGTGCTCTAAAATATAGAGGTGAACTGGCCCGACGTTATGAGGCCCAACGCGATCCAGCGCTTCAAGGCCCACAAAAACATGGACTGCAATGTAGCCACGCTGAGACTCTTCCCTGGAATAACTACAGCCGCCATCCAGGCATTCTTGTCTCCTCATATCCGCGGTGTTGTGCTGGAAACATATGGTGCCGGTAATGCCCCAGATGACCGTGCAGATCTCCTTGCTGCCTTTAAGGAAGCTAGCGACCGAGGAGTTATAATCGTAAATGTTACCCAGTGTGAGTATTTGCAAAATGCCCATCTCCTTTACCAGCAATGCATTAATTCGAGCTGACTCTCTATCTCAATTGCGCTCCCAAAATATTTCACTTGTTGTAGGCTTTAAAGGAACCGTTTCGGATATATATGCAACTGCACGAGGTTTGTCAGAGGCCGGAGTTGTGTCTGGACACGACATGACATCAGAGGTAAGAACAAAGAGCCTTGTTTATTCGGATTAGCAACGCTCCAAGGATATTCATTAATGCATAATAGTACAAATGTTTGGTTTGAAATAGTGCGCGCTGACCAAGCTAAGCTTTCTACTTGGACTCGGGCTTTCTCCTGTGGAATGCCGGGTACATATGTCCCGGAATCTGCGGGGAGAGTTAACTGTTCCAATGCCTAGACAGGTCCCATTCCTTTACAACACATCTGCCAAGCCTGCCACTTATATCCAGTTCTTGGCTCGTCAAATATTGGAAGACAACTATACTTCTCACCACGACCATATGGCCGATTCTCTGGGCCGCTTGACGCCTGGCACACTGATAAATGCCAAACAGGCTGCAACTCACGCCTCGTCCTCATCGCTGCACATAATGACCACCCAGGAGCGGGATCTCCTGTGGAGATCGTTCTTGCCCGTGATGTGGTGCGCCGCGGCGTCCACAAACGACCTCCAGGGAATGGAAATGCTTTTGGCCATTACTCACAACAAGTACGATGTCACTTGCTACGACTATAATGGAAAAACGCCCCTGCATTGCGCTGCCAGGGAGGGGAGCATCCCATGCACCCGCTTCCTGCTAAAGCAAGGAGCCAGTGTCCATGTCCTGGATAATACAGGCCACACGCCGCTCTATTTTGCCGTGCTGTCGCGGAATATTGGGTGCGTTAGGCTTCTGGTTAAAGCAGACGCCCATTTCAACGATGCGGAAACCAAGGATTGGATGCAGTGCTTATTTGGTGCAGTCGTGAAGAGCGATACCGAAATGATCAACCTGCTAGCAGAAGCTGGTGCGGACTTTAACCACCCAGGAATAGAAGGGGGCACTGCACTGCATCTGGCCGTGACTCGCAACCAAGTCGACATGGTACGGGCGCTGATGAGCCTTCCAAATATCAACCCCAATGCCAAGGACTACTGGGGAAACACGCCTCTCGCGCTTGCACAGAAGCAAATCCAGCTGTTCAAGACAACAGGCATGGTCTATTCGGAGGATATAGTCACTGCAACTGAGATATTTGATATTTTGGCCCCCCTGACCCTGAACGCACAAGACAGCCCGTAGATCTGCAGATCTCCGAATCATCATCAGTTTCTAAGCGTGGGAGAGTTGTGCCCATGTAGCATAGCGTTTGAACGTAAACATCACATGTGGCTATGATCAACTTTGCCCATAGCGTATTAACTTTGGTCAGGTGCCAAAGCTCATCTTTTCTCTCATCTCAGCACTACTCTTTTACATTTGCAAGCACAGAATCACTCTTTCCTTTTACTTATAAATAGTCATAGCATATAGCTTCTATAATAAACCCACTCCTGCCACCAAAGTATTGCACAATGTTTTCAGCAGCCAAAGTTGCCAGGTGTCTTCCAACAGCCACTCGCCCCTCTCTTTGCATTACCAGAAAGGTCAGTTGAAATTCCAAACAAGACAGGGAAAGTTGCAGTGTGAAAGTATTGATAGACTCCCCAGTCCTATATGCCGATTATTCTTTATCTCCTTATAGGCTCCCTTGAGTCTGCCTGTTGCCATGATCTTGAGAAAAGGGCAGGGCAGTTATACTTGCTTCCATACTCACAGGCAGCTTCAGGCTGTTGTCCCATATAAACTCGCGGATATCGGCGAGGGCATTACGGAATGCGAGATAATTCAGTGGTTTGTAAAGCCTGGGGACAAGGTTTCTCAATTCGACAAGATATGCGAAGTGCAGTCCGACAAGGCCACAGCAGAGATCACCTCGCGCTACGATGGCATTGTAGGGAAACTCCACTATTCTCCAGGAGATATGGCTACTGTAGGCATGCCCCTGGTTGATATCGAAACGCCAGAAAGCGAGGGACAGGCTGAGGGGGAGCCAGAGCGTGCTGATGCACCTAGTAGTAGCCAAGTTGCTGGGGAGCCAGCTGCTATAAAGGCAGATGCTGAGCAGGATCAAGGTGTTTGTAAGCCAGACAGCAGCTTAGTATACACAACCCCCGCAGTGCGACGTGTGGCAAAAGAAAATGGAGTTGATATAAGTACCGTTAAAGGTACAGGAAGGGGAGGAAGAATTCTTAAAGAAGATGTGCTCAACAGCCTCAAAAGTGAGACAGGTAAAGAAAAGCCCCACAAGAACAAAGCATTCATGGAATCTCACACCTCTGTTGTTTTTTATTGGGTGGTGCCTTACCCAGTGCCAATAAACATATCAAAGCACTTTAATAAAACTTGCCCGTGTTTCTGTAGAACCCGTTCCAGCACAAGCTTCTTCAGCAGCGCGCGCGCCAGGCTATCCTGACGAAATAGTCCCATTGACCTCAGTCCAAAAGGCAATGTTCAAAAATATGACAGAGTCCCTATCCATTCCCCACTTCTCATACAAAGACGAGATAATTGTCGATGGTATAATGCGGGCACGAAGTGAGATCAACAAGCAGCTCCAGTCTTCTCTCTCTTCTAGCGTAAATAAAATATCATACATGCCTTTTCTTATAAAGGCAGCCTCGATGGCGTTAGCAGAATACCCAATTCTCAACGGCAGACTTGTCCCCCCTAGCGACAATATAAGCCAGCCCCAGATCCAGTATCGATCTTCGCACAACATCAGCATCGCAATGGACACGCCAAAAGGACTGATGACCCCAAATATCAAGGCGGTAGAGAAAAAGTCCATTTTGGAAATAGCAGAGGAATTGTACCGTCTTCAGCAGGCTGGGGCCACAAAGTCACTGACCCAAGCAGACATATCTGGAGGAACCTTCTCGCTGTCCAACATTGGTGTTATTGGAGGGACATACCTATTCCCTGTTCTTGTGCCCACCCAGCTGTGTATCGGCGCTATTGGCAGGATACAGCGCCTGCCACGATATGGCATAGTCTACAATGAGCGCACCGGGGCCTCTGAAGAAATGCTTGTTCCTAGAAACATCATGGCCACAAGCTGGTGCGCAGATCACAGGGTAATCGACGGTGCAGCCTTGGCTCGCTTTGTTAGCAAATTCAAGCAAACCATCGAATCCCCCACCCTGATGCTTGCCAACCTGAAGTAAAGCAGGTTTCTTCATAGTTATAAGCTACGTGTACCTTGTATAGTCAATAAACAGATGATCCATACAAGAATATGGCCATATTGCATTTATTATTCTTATCACTAAGCTATATATACAAAGTTTCATTTTCACCACGTTGTTGCTAATCCTCTATAGAAATCACTTTTGTTTATCGGCTTGCCAGAGTTAGTCAGATATAAAAGGGCATTCAGTCTATTGAGTTCAACACTAGAAATAGTATTTTTGGTGTCTTAAACAAGCCATTTAAAATCATTTTAGTCAGAGTCGGAATCGTAGTCGTAGAACCGAGTGCGTCTCTTTTTCTTCTTGATAATGACTTCTCCCTTTTCTTGCTTTTCCAAGAGAGTGTTGATCTATAAAAGACAAAGGGATTTATTATTAGGGTTGGCAACACTTGTTTCTCGGTGTTGAAAGCGACAACAGATTAAAGCACTTTGTTACCTTGCTTCTTAGCCTGTGTTCATTTTCGCAAACTATAGTGGTCCTTGCCAGTAATTCCAGGTTGTGTTGCAGGTTCTTTTCCTTGTCCCTCTTCTCATTTTGTTTTGTGATATGTTTTTCTACACGAATGTTTGGGAAGATGTTTCTATTAGAGAAGTACGCCAACCCCTGAGCGGATGGGACGTATAGCTATAAAGGTTTTCTTTACTTACTGATTGTCTTTTTGGGTGTGGTTGTGGATTTTTTTGCGCCTTTTGGAGGCTTAATCTTTATGAGGTCCGAAATGGCCTTTTTAGACAGCTTCTGTGACATTATTGAGCCTTATTAAAATGAATATGTTGAAATAATATGTTGATAAATGCGTCTGTCTTGTCTTGGCTTTACAATTTTTTTGAAAAATGCATAATGAAATTTTTGTACTTTTTTGTATCAAAAATTGTTTGATCCGCGCCTGCGTGGTGACCAAATTATGGCACCAAAAATCAATAGCTACCCCGCCGCTTCAAGTGTTCTCTGGCAGATGTCCGGATGTTGTATCCATTATCCTAAAGTTATTGCAACCATTGTTAATACCTTTCAGCACACCATGTTGGAAAATGAGCCAGATATCATGCTATCTTTACCATTTTTGATTTATTTTCGGCTATTCTCTCGAGGGGCCATAGTATTATTCCGTATATTCCAAGCAGAAAAATGAAAGCAAGACCCACCAGAATCTATTCCCCACAATTTGACATGCAATTGTAAGCCTTTAGCTCATGCCCACTATTGTTTTTTATTCGATTTACTTACCAGAGGGTGTGTTGATGCAAAAAGCCCCTTTGCCCCATCATTCACTAAGTCGATATGAACAAGCTGGAATTCTCTTATGAGATACCCGAGGAAGAATGCAACTAGAACAATTCCATACTGCCCATGTGCCATGGCTACCCCCTAGTATCTTGGGCTTTATCTTCGCAAATACGATGCTATGTGATATTGCTGGCATGAAGACCTCAATTATAGAGAGCAATTCATAGCCGGGCTTTTATAATTCCTGTTGTTTGTTAGTATTGTGTGCTATTGTGGAAACTGTGATCTTATGGGAGTGCCGCCATTTCCAAATGCTTCGCACTAAAATAAACAGCTCAATTCAAAAATACTTGGCCTTTTTCGATCTTGGTAAACCAAGTTAATTATACGCTAATTTGTTTATAATTTCTTTGCAGTGTAAGTAGTAATGTTCATGGTATTTACTGATAAAATGGTTAATGCTTATATTTTCGTATTATAATAATAACAACAACAATCAATAACAGTTTCATTATACATGTTTATCTTTTGATTTTTCAAAGAAATATGGGTAGTTACTTTAAAATCAATAATACATAAAGCCCATCATCAGAAATATAAACTATTTCTGTGTCTCTGTGCAGGTAGTAATTTCATATTGTTTGTTTGTGATATTGAGGAGCATCCATGGTTGTAGGCAGATCCCACGGAAATCTGGGCAACGATTGTTCAGGTTGGAGCCGGCAATAAATGGTTCGTCGAAGACAACTTCAACCATGGTAACATCCTTGGTTTTGAAATTAATGATAGCTCCAGACACAAATCCTGTTACTCCGAATTGAACTGAGCATCCACCGTTCATGATGTTCACAACCCTGTCACCAATGGAAAAGTGCTGACTATTAAGCTGATACTGCGCATCCTTGATTCGCAATACTCTAGATTCTTCAACATTAGAAACATTAATTGGGCCAACTGTTTTCTGGCTATCATCGTCTATATTGTATATTATATCGCGAATTGATGCGCTGTTTAGTCCTTCAAAGTTGATGTCAACTTGGAATAGCTCATCACTTTTGTTTTTAAGCCATGAATTAATACTCTCAGCTTCCACTTCACTTTCAAATATCTTGTCAGAATAGTTGAGGCCATTAAGTTTCAAATTGGCCAGCTTTGGAACAATCCTTGGGAACTTGGTAGAGTACTCTTTTACAAGATCTATGGCAGCAGCAGTGAAGCACCATGCTCCTTCATTTAATCGAGAATAACCAAATGCTTTCTTCCCTCGTGGACTTGGAACTAGGTTTAACCCGAGGTCGATTCGCGATCCTTTTTTAGTTTTCACGTCTACGGAGCCAACTAGTCGCTTTACTATTTCTAACTCAAGGCCGCACTTTTCAGCAACGTCCTCCATGGAATAGTACACTTCATCTTCTTGCTCAATAAACCTTTTTACATCTTCATGAGGCAATTCCGACGGAGCTGGCTGTATATCGATGTTCAGCCCAGTACCTTCTGAGTAGCCTGATATCACAGCAGCCTTACCATAGTTTTGACCCTTGCCTAGATAAATGACCTCTGAGCCCAAGGGATGCCTGCTGGCGAGAGGCTCTTGACAAAGCTCCTGATACCTAGGATCCTGGCCCCACAGTCCCTCTTCGATTATTGTTGCATTCAGGTTGAACAAAAAGGCATCTTTGTGGTATTTGCGAGTTCTTGCGCCTCCTGGATGAACCTCCATTGTTTCAAACATGTGGGCCTCGATCATGACAATGGGATCTTCCATTGTAATAGCCATACGTTTAGACATAAAGTTGGTTTCCCTTTTGGTCTTGGACTTCCACAAATCCTTTTCGTCTCGGCCATGCTCAACAACTTGCAAGATCCCCTCATCGTCAACGAAGTGGCGACCAAAAGCATCCCATACAGCAATGGGCTTGGCATCCCGCAAATATGGCCACTCCACGAACACGCGCTTCTTGGACAATATGGACTTTGCGAACGAGCTATGAATAGTTGGAGGGCTGGTGCCGTAGTCTATGCAGCCAGATGGAAAACGCTTTCTTAGAGGGTCAAGGTTAACTACTAGTGATTCCAGCCCTGAGTCCTGAAGAAATACTCGGACATGGTGGAACCTGAAGCTAGCAGAGTGGGGCAGTGTGTCCAGGGATGGGAATCCGGGGAGGAGCTGATCGCTTGAGCGTGTTCCTGGTAGAATGCCATACTTGATGCTGGAGGGGTCTTTGGGTTCGAATGGCTCCATGCGACATCTGGGATTACTGATAGAGGGCAAGAAGTCGGGGAAAGGCGAGGGGTATTCGTTTACTTCCGGGGCCTGTGGAACAAATATAAATACCCTGCCAAGCTCATTCCTCGCTTGCTCCTCTGTTGTTAGCATATCAGCAAGTGGCAAGATGGCAGCTCTTAGTCTGGAAATGTTAATAAAGTCGATCAATACGACAGCCTCCCATGGCATTTGCTTGCCGTTAAGGTCAGTGTCGAATTTCTCTGGATAAAAATCAATGATGGGCGAATCTGCATCAACCATCAGTTTGCGGTATGCCTGGGGAATAAGGCTCCGGGACTTGGCCGGAAGAACACTCATCAGCTGCTCAAATGGACGATAGGGCTGGTCCAGCTCAAAGCCGTCAACCCCATACTTTTCGAGGCCTGTGCACAGGTCTGCGATGCGGGGTGCATAGTGGTGGGGATAGAACCAGGACCACGACGGCATGCCCGTAAAGTAGTAGCGAAGCACCCACTGGATGGTTTTGATGTAGTCGCTGCACAGCGGGATCACGGACTCTGGAGGAGAGGGAAACTCCTCATCGATGTTGGGAATTGGATAATCTATGTTCATCTTTACCTTGTAATAGTGGGCTACATATTCATAAAAGCCTTGCCTGTCTTCAATGTCCTCACTGCTTTTCTCCTTTGCGTCTCTGGATTTTTTGTGCTGATATGCAGCTACCTCGAACTTTGACAAGATACGCATCAGCCTTTGGAGCTGTGTGAAATTTACGACTCCTTGGTCGTGGAGGTATCCCCTACGAGGTGGATCGATCTGCCGGTATGCATCCATTAGTACCATGATGCCATCGTCGCCGATTTTCAAGTCTGGGATTGTAGGCAAAAAGTCATTCCCAACAAGCATGTTGATAAAAACATAGTCGTCGATGATTCTTTCGAGGTCGAAGGGCTTGAGGGACTCGAACTCCTTCTCCAAGCACCCACGCAAAACTGAGAGGTGGAACAAAAAGAATCTCTGGAACTGGGGGTCTGACGAGTCCACCTTTATTGATGCTGGTCTGAAAACCTCCTCACGAAGAAGGCATACATGAGGTTCATGAAGAGCAAGGCCAAGCATAATAAGGTCGGCATCCAGACCATACAGGCAATGTCTTTCATTAGGTGTACGGTGCTTGCGGATATAGTCCACAATCTTGTGCTCGCCCTCGCCAGGAACTTCGTGCCCAGAAAAAATAATCTTGGGCTGCTGCCATTCTTTGTCTTCGCTTACCTTTTTAACTATGAAGTAGCGGATGCCCTCGGTAAGGCGCGCCATGAATTCGGTACCTGGGGTGATGCAATTGGAGTCAAAGCTGCTCTCAGATTGGCGTTCGGCAGCAGCACGGAAACGGCGACCCCGCTGCTCATTCATTTTCGCGCGTGGAGCAACGCCGTCAATGGCCATGTAAAATACCTTTTTTGGCTTGATCTTTGCAAACACAAAGTCGATATAGTTGAAGATGTTTATGAACGTTTCGGATTCGGTCAAGGACTTGCCCTCTGGGTGCGAGCAGTTGTGAATGATACCATTCATGTCAAGATAGAGGCCATCAAATTCCGGCACCTGGGTCAAGAGTTGGCCTGAGAGTGGATATCTCTCTGATAGCCAGCGAAAATACTTTGGGATTCCCATGTCAATTTTAAATAGAGTTATAATTTCAATAAAAACGGTTTGAATGTTAATACAAAACTTTAATGTATCCCATTACAACCTTTTCGGGAAAATGGCCTACTTTTATATAAAAAATTGGTTGGCATGTTGCCCATCATCAAAGAGCAGCTTTCTCATAAAAACACCCCCCAGTTTTAGAATGATTTTTTTGAATTGATTTTTCAGCTTTCTTTGGGAAAACAAGCGTTGGTAGTGCATGATTTTTGATAAAATAGATTTATATGGCAGAGTAGTCACCTCTAAAAGGATACTAGGATATTCCCTTGAATACTAGCCTATTGTCGCTGAGACTCCAGCTAAAATGTATGGTCTATGGGCCGACTTGCAGGGAATGTACGAGTGTACCAATCTGTTCCCTTTTGGTCGAGAACTTGCCATCTAGAATGAATTATGATCATTTTAATGGAGCCAGTTTTGCATAGCTTATAACGCACCATTCCCAAATTAATTCATTTATGCCCACAATCATATCAAAAGCGAAACAAAATGCTGGAGCAATCGTAGCCTAAGTGATTCCAAGCTATGACTTTGTTGAATATAGTTCATGTAAATAATACAGAGTGCTTCCATACATTTCTTATATATGGATCATGATTTTTGAAGGGTATCTTTTGGAGGCCAATGGCTACAGGGGCACAACCACAACCAAATGGATGCCCAGTTTTACTAGTAAACATTCACCCTTCAAAAATTATCTCCCAAATGGCAAGTAGTTCTCCATCAAAAGGAAGCAGGTTGGCACGCTCATACATCTCCTGCAAAAATCGGCCCATAGCCCATATATTTTAGCTGGAGTCTCTGCGACAATAGGTTAGTATTCAAGGGAATATCCTAGTATCCTTTTAGAGGTGACTACTCTGCTATATATTTTATCACTAGTGAAATTTCGCCATAGGGCGAACAGCTAGTTTAACCCAGTTACCTGCTGCAAACAGACAAAAACCCATTGCGCTATTATAAGCAAGAGTGGAGTTGGTGGATAATCAAGCGGCTGGCTGATTAATTATCTTCTGCTAGTCTGCATGGTTAAGTAGTTTGACAAAGATTTACTAGTGAGCAAATTGATAATTTTCTAATGGATTGTTATTTCGTGATTTGGCACGTCGTCTATTGGCTGTTCCATTTCATGCAAATCCGGGTCCACACATAAAAGTCAATCTGTCTGATGCACGCACAACTTCTTGCTTTACATTTCTTACCTCTTGTTAACTTTATCCACGCTGACCCTAGTCCCAAGACTTTTGCCGCACTTCCAGCGCAACGTTTCTGTTTCTAAAGGTAAGCCTTCGATATCCTAAACTACGACTGAAACACACAGCACGACGAGACCACTTTTGGAACGTGGCCAGAAACCATTTTTCATTTTCCCTCTACATTTCTATGTGTATGTATATATAGCTTCGCATTTCTGACTGAAACAACACCGAGCCTTTTGTTCTTTTTCAAATAAATTTTGCCAACGCCTTCAAACAAGTAGTATTTCATACCATACCACCACCACCATGACTCTATTCTGTGTTAGCACTACCGAATGCAGCTCTGACGATAACATCGGCAGTAGTAGTAGTAGTAGTAAAAGTAGTAGTAGTAGTAGTATAACCAACTCGGGCGATGAAATGGATATCATACCCATGAACACCATGTCGCTTAACAGCCTCTCCAGCGAGTACAGCGATGAGGATACTTTGAACAATGAGTCCCCAGACTTTGAGGATGCCGCCTCTGCCGCTGCGGATGGTGTTGGCTTCTATCCCGCCGAGTGCTATGTTGAACGCACTTGGAACAACAGACGTGAGAAGTACTATTACACAATGGGCAAAAAATCCGGGTGGTGCTTTTGATGAAGCTTCGGTACGAGCACGCCCAACAGACCCTGTAAAAAGGGTTATGCCCCAAAGGCTAAAGGGGAAAAAGAGGCAGACCAATGGCTACGGCTTTTCTGGCGGCATGAAAGCAGCGTGGCTGGCATCTATGCACTCTGCAAACGACCTGGCCTCGACCGTATTCCCCTTCGGCATTCCAAGCGCCAATAGTGGAAACGGGTCCTCAAAAATAGATGCAAGCGTATACTTTAGGGCATCTCGGTGCAGCAACGAGTGGTGGCATGGGTTCATTATGGACAACCAGCTTTTTATCTACATCCCCAACTTCGAGGGGAACGACCGTGCCTTCCGTGACTGCTCTCTTGCCCTGATGGAGCTGGCCGAAGAAGCCTTGCAATGCACCAACCTTGTCGTCTGTATGCCAAAGGCTTTGAGCTCAACCATTGAGCTTGTTCGTGCGTTCATGTACACTGGCTTCGAAATGGTGTCTCCATCAGTAACCAGGCACAATCCAAACTACATTCTTGTTGGTTATGACTGTATGCAGTAGGCGACTTGTGCGTATCATCTCTTTAGTCTCTTTTTTACTTATCTGGTTTATTTTTGATTCTATATTTTTATTTACTAAGCTGCATTGAAAAATTCATCTGTGTACATGGAGTTCCCACTATCAACCACAATGTTATAAGGTTTGTTTGCATCAAGTATCAATCTCAATTATAGCAATCCAGAGTAAAATATTATATAAAATTAAAGCCAGGTTTTATACCACTGCGCTGTTTTCGCTTTTTGGATCAGACTGCCTTGTCATCTTCAGCTCTCAAAATGCTTTCTATGAGGTGGTGTGCGTAGGTAAAGGCGGTGGGATATATTCGTCTGTAGATCTTTGGGGCTGTCTGTTATTAGATCCCGCAACATCTGCCGAACTCGTAGCTACAGGTGGCGGCAAAAGGTGGGGTGGTGGCATTGGCGGAATTCCTGGAGGTGGTCCAGAAAACATATGTGGAGGAGGCGGTGGTGGCGCAACAGATGAGCTTCCTGGAACTGGAATACCATTAGAAACAGCTGATGTAGAGGGATAAGGGATTGGTGGTGGTGGTGGGTGTGGACCTCCAAATGGCGGAGGAGGTGGAGGTCTTGCCATATTCGGTGGGAATCCTATAAGTTTTTAGAACCATTGTTAGTATTTTTTAGCTATACCGTTCCCAACATGAGATCCCTTGTATGAGCTATAAGCGACATACCATGAAGAGGAGGGATTGGATGTGGAGGTGCAAACCCATTTTGGACGCCTGGCCAGCCTATACAACATTAACGACATCAAGACAAACAAATCAGTATACCTATATATAGACGCCTTTTGGATGTGAGTATTAGGGAAGCTATTATCTTACCTTGAGGTGCAGCGATGCCCTGTTCATGGGACCTTACAACACTATCAATGACAGCTTGCCTTTGCTCTGCAGAGAGATCTAAATTTTAAACAACAAATAAAATAAGAAATAGTACATCGCAAAAGTACATTGCAAAACCGCGCGTGTCTTTAACTTACTTCTATAGTAGCTGTAGACTGCCTCTTTGTGTTTCCATCCACTGTTGTGTGCCTTTCGGACAGATGTCGAGTCATGTGTTAAGAATATATCACAATAATCTATATCATCAATTTAGTTCTATAGTCATCGGCCGTACATAGCTAAAACAGGTAAATATATATATATATATATATATATATTATTGACTGTGTTTTTCTTTAACACAATAATTCTTTGTCATTTTGTGTATATAGAATAATAAGTCAAA